>MU260152.1:222500-384919 GCA_020310875.1 Ceratopteris richardii | reverse complement strand
TATATATATATATATATATATATATATATATATATATATATATACATATATATCATATATATATAATATATATAATGGTGATATATATATAATATATATATATATATATATTATATATATATATATATATATAGTATATATATATATATATATGTATATATATATATATATATGTATATACTATATATATATATAATATATATATATATATATATATATATATATCTATATATTATAATATATATATATATATATATATATATATTATATATATATATGTTTCATCTTTTACTCTCAAATGAGTACCTTGCAGTTCATTATGGCAGTTGATATTCATCTTGCTTCAAATGGCCGGGAATTCGCCCTCCTTTCAACACGTCGTCAGTGTTTTGGATAGGAATAATGGTCCCTTAGGTATGTACTAAACTCCCATCAAGTATAAGGTTGAGAGAGAAGGAAAGAAGGAAAGTGATATTAACTTCTTCTAAAGGCCAAATTTGGCCTATGAGACAAAACCATGTACAACTGTAGTAACCCCTGTGTAGAAATAAAATAAAATGGAAAATTACATGGGGAGAAATGGCTTTGACTCTGCAGATAATGGCCGCCTAATACATGGGGGCCCGATGACGGGAGTGAATATGTATATTGTAACTATAGGTAATGGGTGAAGGTGGTTGGAGTATGTGGTACATCGGCGGCGGTGTGAGTGCCTCTGAAGGAAGGCTACCGAGGTGGTGGTGATGTGCTTGTGCTCCATCATGTGGTCATGGGCTATCCTGATGCATGAGATATCCTCTTGGTATAGTCGTGGTCATCCGTATCCAGCTCTATATGGTCGACGTCGCACTCTCTGTACCACTACTTGTTGGAGCATTAGCTCTATGCCTCTGGAAGGTGGGCTCGTTCCAGTGGGCTCGTCTGATGTAGCCCATCTCACTGAAAGGACTGAGTAATGGTCTGTTTTGTACTCATCCGTGTCTGATGCATGGGTTATAGCAATAGCTCTTGTCTCTCATACGTTGTTATGAGGAATCCTCCCAACCTCCACCGATCTCCAATGGTCATGCACAATTGTAGTGACTCCTCTATATGGAACTATGCTCGTAGATTTGAGTTTGCTTGGCACTTGGTAACAAAGTGCTCCTAACTCTCTATCTTTGTATGGCATACTGGGCACCACCTCTCCTCTCAAGGTACACCCCTGGTCCGACCCATGTCGATCTCGAGTTGATGTGATGAAACTCGAAGCTTCCCAATGACGAGTCGGAGGTAGTATGGTAAGTATGCCTGCATGTATTGTTATGTATGCCATATCTCCTGGCGAATGACCTTGTTCCTCTCCTGGCAGGAGAGCGAATAGGTGGGTACCAATAAGTCGTACTGCAGTGGTGGTAGTTTGTCTATGTCAAATCCATGATGGGGCAGCCAATCTCGTGTCTGTGCGTACCATGAGGAGGTGTCTAGTGCCATGTCGCGTGACGTCTGGAAAGCTCGATAGGTGATGCGATGTGTGTCTATGCGTTGGATCCTGTGTAATAGGCATACTGTCAGAATCAGTGCCTCTACTAGCATCGGTGGTGCAGCGAGCTCTACTCTCATGATATCATGTGGTACTGAAGGCTCCCTGCAGATGAGTCTTGCAATCATGAGAATATGTGGCCTCTCCAATGATGTCCATGTTTGTGTATCTAATCCCGGTCCCCATATTGCGGCTCCATACATGAGCGCTGGCATAACCAAAGTGTCAAAGAGCCATCCCTTTGTGCGGGGCTCTTGAAAATGTGCCTGGTGGCACTGTCTCCCCATCAAAGCAAGTGTTGCATATCCACGTGTGATGTGAACCCAGGCTGCCTGAAACATAGAGAAAACCCGAGAAATTGATGTGAATGTCACTCCGATATAGACATATGATCCGACTACCTCAATCGGTCCGCCTGCTGCTCTGAAAGAACTATGTCTCCTCACCTGTGCTGATGTATGAAAAATCATAACCTTGGTTTTACCAAGGTTCAAAGGTAGCCCTCTATGTATGCAGAAGTCATCTAGGCCACGTGGGTGGTGCTATAGACCTTATGCAGATTCTGAAACTAGCATAGTATCGTCAGCATATAAAAGAATATGAATAGTAGTCCCTCGTACCTCAATGCCCTCCCCTCCTTGCTATCGTATAAAGTTCACTATCTCATTAATGTATAGACGAAAGAGGGTGGGTGAAAGAGGGCACCCTTACTTCACCCCGATAATGATAGCAAGTGAGTCGAATAAGCCACCCGGACATCTGACTCTACGAGATACTTTCTCATATAAGGCATAGATCCCCCATATCATCTCATCTGGAACTCCGATATCGAGTAGGCGTTTGAAGAGCCGTTCTTTAGGAACTGTGTTGAAGGCTTTGCGGAAGTCCACAAAGGAGTATAATCTCCTCTTCCTCACTCTTGCCTGGTCAATCATGCATCTCAGAATGAAGATGTGGTCAATGGTAGAGTAATGTTGTCTAAAACGTGCCTGTCTTGGGGCTTTGATACCCTTCCTCTCTACGAGAGTGTAAATACTACATTCAATATGATAATTCAATGTGTATTAGAGCTCCAACAGGACTATCAAAGATTGGAAGATCGGAATGCTTCCTTTGAGGCAGAATCTCAAAGATTACAAGCACGAGTCACAACTTTGGAATCAGACAACGAAACAGTAGTGCATGGTTGAAGAGGTGGGCAATGAGTGGTGCTAGAGTCGTGCATCCGTATATCAGGTGCTCTTCCTGTAAATTGAAGTGGCCACGGGCTCTGCCAAGTCGTAGATGTGAAATAGCGAGGCTCACTATGGTGGTTGGGAAGAAGTAAGAGGTAGTGGGGTGTGAGCTCTACGGCGTGGGAATGGGTGGGCCTGGTCCAAGATCTGGGATAAGCTCTGTGCATAGCTATGCCAAATGTTTGGGTCTCGAATGGGTGTCCGTTGTCTCCTCTCCCTCAGATGTCGCCATGCCACTACACTATCCCGACTCATGAGCAAATGGTAGATATCCTAGTACTCTCTCTCCTCCTATTCTCGCCGTTTGTGGCGAGTAAGGCTCTGCATGCGACGCTGTGCCTGACTGTGTGTAATATCCACTCTATGCTGTAAAATCCGTAGATGTTTCCCAAGTTCTTGACAATCTGCATCATACCAACGGTTCTGGGGCATGGATCTTGTGTGTGGAGGATGTGTATGTGTGCAATGTGGAAAGCTGTGGATAGTTGAGCCATGAAGGATGGTAGTGACCTATGACGTGTCTCCAAAGGTGAGAATGGATTGAGGGAGAGTAGGCTAGTGACAAGTGTGTAAGTGGTGTGCGTACACGTTTGAGAGCTCGTGTATGAAATGTATTGTGGTATGTGGCTCAATGGGTGAGGGAGGGTCTAATGGGATAGGAGATGAAAGTGTGAATGTGATAAACGTATGGTCAGCACCAAGTAGGCTTTGTCCAATACTAAGTGAGGGGATAAGTGAAGCTCGAGAGATGGTATCGAGATTGTAGTCGACCGTGCTCTCACCCCCTCGGTGAGGGAAGCAAGTAAGTTCGCTGGAGCCTGGTCAATGGTTCATCCTGTTATATATAACGAGATGGTGTCGGCTGCCTAGCTCAAGCAGATGTCTTCCATACCTAGTGGTGTCCTGACCCATATGTGCTGATACTCTACTGGTGCTCGTCTCATCCGGGTCTCTGCCCGTCATGAGATGTTGATGATCCATGTCGTATGCTTCACACTGATATGTCTGGGTGCGGCCATTGAAGTCCCCCATAAGGACTACTTCACCTAGGGTGCTATAGTGTAGTATCTCATCTCAAAGTGCTGTGCAGTGTTTATGGTGAATCTCTGTCTCGGTTTGGTCCCCCAAGGTCCTTTCCTGCATATCGGGATTTGCCTGGTGGGAAGTAGAAGATGGCAATGTAAATCAAGCTCGCTGGTGCTATCTCCATGTGGACCTACATGTATCGTGCCTCCTCATCTCTTCCTATGATATGGATCTTGCTCTGTATCCCCTGTCTAAATATGATGGCAACACCCCCCGACCCTCGTGCTCTACTCCGTCTGGTCGTGGTCCTAAATGTAGATTCCAAAGGAAAACCTGCAATGCAAGGTAGGCCTCTATCTGGGCTCTCGTGAATCTCTCTGATGCAAGCAAAGTCATGTGACTCCAAGATCTCCTAGAGTCTGTCTCGTCGTGTCCAGAGTGCACCGTTGCAGTTCTATATTGCACCTGTGGGTAGTGCCTCCTTCTGTAGTGATGTCTCATAGGCCACGTGGCTCTATTTGATAGGGCATCCATCTATGGAGACCTTCACATCACGGTAAAAGGCCTTCCTTCCCTCTCGGTACGCTAGGAGTATCTATGGCATGCAAGTGCATCAGTGTGCTACCTACATCCTCGTGAGGTCCTCGTCCATGTAAAGGGCACCGCCGGGTAGTCCATGTAGTATTGATCGATGTTTTAAAAAAGCAGTCTTTGTCTCCTCGGAGCTCATCTGAATTTTTAGTGCTCGCGAATGAGATATATCCCTCCGAGCCCCTCCATGCACCTGTGAAGGGCATGCTCTTGTATCCAAGTTGGCGGCAAATGTTGGTGGCATCTTCCTCTGGTGATGCTCCCTCTGGTAGGCCCGTAATCCGAATGTGGAGTCTTCAAATGTGTCAAAGTCTCTCCTCCTCGAGTGTATCCTGAACTCCTGTGAGCTCTTCTTTCTTCACGTCTTCCTTTCCTTCCTTCCTCACTTCTTCTTTGACCTCCTTTTTAATATTTTTACTCACTACTTGCACCCAACTATTTTGTGTTGCTTCCATCTCTGATATGATGTGTTCTTGCATATCCATCTTCCGATCATTCTTGATTTCCTCTTTTAAGTCATCTAGCTTTGTGATCTCTCCTTCTTCTTCGGAAATCTCCTTAGGATTAGGGTTTATATATATATAGACTTAGGGTTTATCACTATTTGTGTATATATATATATGTAGCAATATGTATGTATGTATGTATGTATGTATGTATGTATGTATGTATGTATGTATGTATGTATGTATGTATGTATGTATGTATGTATGTATGTATGTATGTATGTATGTATGTATGTATGTATGTATGTATGTATGTATGTATGTATGTATGTATGTATGTATATATATATATATATATATATATATATATAGTTGGTACTCGTACAGATTCGTACGTACCTCTCGTACCGTACGTACTAGTACGTATTCGTACCAATTGGTACCAAAATTTTTATTTTCCATTTTGACTTGAATTTATTAAGAAAATACATTGGTTTTGCAGCTATGCTAGTTAGAGAACAATTATCTTCATGCATAGATACAATATTATGCATATTCATGGCAAAAAGTACCCTTCATATGTGTACACTGCCATGTACATAAAAAGATAAAAGAAAGAAATTCGTACTAATATCGTACGGATTCGTACCTCATGATTAGTACGTACCTGGCATGGTACTATTACGTACCGTACCTGTCGTACAAATCATACCTGGCCAACTATGATATTATATATATGTATGTATGTATGTATGTATATGTGTGTGTGTGCGCGTGCGCACAATGCACATATATACATATATACGTATATATATATATATATATATATATATATATATATATATATATATATATATATATATATATATATATATATATATATATATATATATATATATATATATATATATATATATATATATATATAGAGGGAGGGAGAGAGAGAGAGAGAGAGAGAGAGAGAGACTTTTTAACGTCTATTAGAGGCCAAAATCGGCCTATGAGACAAAACATATACATCAGTATGATCCAATCCACTGTGATCCCAAAAGGAAAATAAAGTGTGAGTACAAAAAACGGGTATAAAAGAAGTGGACAATAACTGGCATCAAGGGTGTGGGGTGCTATGGGTATGCACTCTATATGCTCAATGGGTGTGATACAAATATGATATGCATAAGGAGGGGAGGCTCGATGGTATCACAACACTCTAAATCCCTTGAGTGGGTGTAGGATATAATGCATCGGTGGGTAAGGCATCATGGCGATCCTCAAAATGCTCTGAACGTCCAGATCGACAGGGGTGCGCTGCTGACGTCTCCGTATCTCCATGTCATGGCGTGCGTCAATCTCCTAAATCTCTCTCTGGTGTGGACGGACTCTCCGGAGTGGGGGTCTCGGTTGTCGACGCTGTCCTCTAAGCTCCTCTGCTCTGTGTAATGCAACACCCCGCATCGAGCTGGGTCCTCGAGTGGATGTGGGTCTGAAAAAATCTGTAATATGAGTCTGAGGGAGGGGGGCAAGGTGTATCTCCATCTGCTGCTGGAGGAGTGATGTACGACGATGCTGGAGCTCTACTAGGAAACGACCTAGAGGGCGCTGGTCCTCTGTCCCCAATAAAGCCCTGATCTCTCTGCCCCCCCTGAAGAGCTGTGGGTAGCGGTCTCTGACGTCCTCATATGCGTGTCATCTACATGTGTAGTGCTCCTCGTCCTCCACCTCCTCTCTACATATCCTGCATAATCTCTTGTCCCTCGGGGTATGTGTCGCTCGCCCAACCTCAATCTCGAGCTGGTGTGATGATACGCTGAGCTGCCCAATGGCCACTCTCTGAGCTGGTGCCATGTATGTATCCATGTATCGTGGTCTCTGAATGAAACCATCCGCTGTCACAGTCAGGAAGTGCTCTCTGTAGTGTTGGCTCTTTGTGGGAAGAGGCTCCTGTGGTGCTATCCATGTCTCCCTGACGTGTATCTGTAGTAGGTCCTGACGGATGATCCTATTCCTCTCCGAACGAGAGAGGGTAATGTGGGGGGAAGAGAGGTCATACTGAAAAGGGGGAAGATCGGTAATGCTCATGCCATGGTCTGCTAACCATCGGTAAGTCTGTGCATACCATACTCTCTCATGCCCTGTCTCTGCTAAATATCTGGAGCTCTCAAATGCAAGCCTGGTGGGGAGCTCTCTGACCCTCAGAATAAAGGTCACCAACTGGAAGAGGGCCTCCACTAGCATCGGTGGTGTGCCAAGCTCAGCTCGTATAATGTCATGTGGAACGGAGGGCTTGTTGCGTAGCAAGCGTGAGATCATGATGACCTGGGGCCTCTCAATCTGCTTCCACATCGCCTCCGTGATCCCAGGTGCCCAAACTGCCCAAACTGATGCTGCTGCATACATCAATGCGGGTGTCACTAGAGTGTCAAAGAGCCACCCCTTAGTCCCGGGCTCCTGAAAATGTGTCTGAAAGCTACGTCTCTCCAATCCTACAAGTGCCGCATAGCCTCGCGTCAATCTATCTCTCGTTGCCTGTGCCATGGAGAATACCCCTGTGCTGCTGAGAAGGTGACACCTAGGTAGACGTAGGAGTCCACTACCTCTATCTGTCCTCCAGCTCAGTGAAAGAGGCGCGATGGCGTACTGTCCTGGAGGTATGGAAGATCATGACCTTGGTCTTGCCAAGGTTCACTGTGAGTCTCTCTCCACGCAGAAGGTATCGAGCGCCTGTAAATGTGACTCCAACTCCTCCTGTGACTCTGAAAGCAAGACAATGTCATCAGCATATAAAAGGATGTGTACTGGCGTACCTTCGAGGTCTCCTCCTAGCCCTCCTGCTCGCTGTATATACTCCGTGATCTCGTCGATGTAGAGACCGAAGAGAGTGGGTGAGAGAGGGCAACCTTGTTTCACACCAATGGTGCTAACAAGGCTGTCTGATAGGCCGCCGGGGCAGCGTACCGTGCCTGTGACTAGTGCATACAGAGCATGGATGGCCCATAGCATGTCTGATGGTAGCTGTAACTCCTGGAGCCTCTGTAGTTGGTAGTTCTATTGCATGTGTGTGGTAGACTTAGGGTTTTTATGTGTATATCTCAAAATGGATCTATATATGTAGTACGTTGAGGGTTTATAGATATGTGGTAGGTGTAGTGTATGTGTCTAGTACAATTAGGTATTTTATGTATATATATGAAAATGCATCTATATATGTAGTAGGTTTAGGGTTTAGATATATGTGGTAGGTCTATGGCATGTGCATAGTAGAGTTAGGGTTTTTTGGTGTATATATCAAAATGGATCTATATATATAGTAGGCTTAGGGTTTATATATATGTGGTAGGTATAAGGTATGTGTCTAGTAGAGTTAAGGTTTTTATTTATATATATATCAAAATGCATCTATGTATGTAGTAGGTTTAGGGTTTATATATATGTGATAGGTCTATGGCATGTGTGTAGTAGAGTGAGGGTTTGTTGGTGTATATATCAAAATGGATCTATATACGTAGTAGGTTTAGGGTTTATATATATGTAGCAAGTCTAGGGTATGTGTGTAGTAGACTTAAGGTTTTAATATGCATATATACCAAAATGGATATATAGATATAGTAGGTCTATATACATGTAGTAGGATTAGGTTTTCTATATAGTTTTTTATATATTTATTAATCTATAGTAAGATATAGAATTAACTCTATATAGTTTTATTATATATTTAGTAATTGATAGAAAGATTTTAAATGTTTCTCTCATGGGTGTGTTCATGTGTCTGTGCTATATATTCAAGAACCATCAAGATGCAATCAAAGGGAAAAGGAAAGGATGTCATGTATTCAAGATCTATGAGAAACTCTATTTTTGTCTTTTATTCACTTAAAGAAGGGATTGGATGCTCGAATTTCATGCCCTCTTCATGCATAGCAAGCTCATCCCTTGAAGCTACAACTTTACCTTCTTTTGTATGCTGTTCACTAGAAGGTTCATCAAGAGATTTTGGCTCTAACATCTCTATGATTGAGTCCAAAACCTTAAATGAAACTTCTCTGTCTGAACGTTTAAAGAGAGAGAAGGGCCGATGGGATGTAGGAAGCACTTTCAAAATAGATTGGATAATAAAGTTTCCTTCTATTGAGCCTTTGATGGATGAATTACAATAGGGAGATGAAACCACAATTGAATCGTATTCAGGATGATCTTAATGCTATTAGAGTACTGCGATTGTTTGAGAAAATGTCTGATGAGGATTATGAGATTTCTTGATATACATGGTAGGCCAGAGAAGCTTCTGATAACACATTTGCCAGTCCCACCTTGTGCAATCAGACCATCTGTAGAAATGGATGCTGCAGCTGGAAACAATGAAGAGGATATCACAATGAAACTGCTGACGATTATTGAAAGCAATCTGTCATTGAGAGCTAATTTGGAATGTGGAAACCCTTTAGTGAATTGCATGGAAACATGGTATTTTCTTTAAATATAAGTGGCCATGTACATAAATAGTGAACTTTCAGGACTTGCTCTAAGCATGCAGCCTCCAGGAAAGGCTTTACGAGGTTTTGTACAATGCTTGAAGGGGAAACAGGATCGTTTTTGAGGGACCTTGGCATGGAAACATGTAGATTTTATTGGCCGCACAGTTATCTCACCTGATCCTAATCCTAAAATTACAGAGGTTGCTGTACCAATTTTGATGGCTGTAAAGCTTACGTATCCTGAGAAAATTTCACATTACAATATTGTGAAGCTTAGGGAGAGGATTATCAATGGGGGAAAATATCCAGAGCAAATTTCTGGGTTGATGGCACAGGAAACAAAAATTTTATAAAGTATGCACGTGATTGGAGGCACCTGGCTGCAGAACTTAAATTTGGTGACATTGTAGAAAGACATCTTGAAGACAGGGATATTGTCCTCTTTAATCGACAGTCTAGCCTGCATAAAATGTCTATTATGTATCACAGGGCTAAAGTCAAGCCATGGAGAACTCTTTGCTTCAATGAATCTGTATGCAATCCTTATAATGTAGATTTTGATGGAGATGAAATGAATCTTCATGTGTCTCAAATAGAAGAAGCTCGAACAGAGGCTCTTATGTTGATGGGGATCTTTCTGTGTTCCTCAAACCCCTTTCTGCAGAAAAGCCAGATGCAGGAAGAAGAAGAAGGCAAGCCAATCAAAGCTTGACATGCCTAAGGAAATGGCTTCCTTATCCGTGTGCAGTAGCATGTCCCACCGTTCTCACCTTCTTCAGAACACCTCACCTCTAGCCTCATCGGCGCATTCGTGTTCGGGTCAATGCCCTGGTCTTTCTAATGGAGAATTGGCACCATTTGGATCTAGAATGGCATCTTCTCAAATTGTGCAGAACAGAATGAAGAGCGTAAAGAGCACTCAGAAGATTACAAAGGCTATGAAGATGGTTGCTGCATCTAAACTAAGAGGATTCCAAGTCAAGGCCGAGAATTATAGGGGATTCTGGCAACCTTTTGTTGCTTTATTTTGTCATCATCCTGATATTTAATCGAAAAAGAATGTAATACTCATGATTTCAAGTGACAGAAAACTGTGGTGGCATTAACTCCACTTCAGTGAAATTTAGCAAAGCAATGTTCACCTCGTCTGCATCAGAAGAGCCTGCAAAATACATCATTCTGGGTGAGAAGGGAAAGGTTGAGCTTCAGCATGATTCCAAGAAGAATATCCAGATTGTGATCACAGATATACAGAAGATGCCCATCAACTTTACTCAGTTCTCTATGATAGCAGATGAGATTCAAACCAAAAAAAAAAAGTTGAATTTAACACAATCAAAATAGTATATAACAAATTTGGATCTGTAGTTTCGTTTCTGCCTTCAGTTGAAAGTATTTCATCCCCAGAGGTCATAGCAAGGGAATCAGAGGCAGAAAATGTGTTTGATATCTGCTTTGAGCAGCGCAAAGTTTTTGCAAATGTAGTGTAGAGCTGGGACAATATAGTAAGTGCATGTGAGCCTGTATGGGCAATTGAAACTGGTAAGGTAGCCACCCCTCAGCAAGCTCAGGAGACTCATCGGGATTGGAGGTGCCTGTCTTTTAAGAGCATCATCTGTAAAGTGTTCCACTAAAAGTGGGGGAAAATCGAATGAACTTTACTAACCTAGGTGTTGTAATTACATCATATGTATGCAGCCTCCTCAAAATTAGGAACCTGCCCCCCCAGTCACTTTTGACTGACTCTCTCTCTCTCTCTCTCTCTCTCTCTCTCTCTCTCTCTCTCTCTCTCTCTCTCTCTCTCTCTCTCTCTCTCTCTCTCTCTCTCTCTCTCTCTCTCTCTCTCTCTCTCTCTCTCTCTCTCTCTCTCTCTCTCTCTCTCTCTCTCTCTCTCATACATCAGCACAGGTACGTAGACATAGTTTGTTCACCGCAGCAGGTGGACCCATTGAGGTGGTCGGATCATATGTTTACTTGGGAGTGACATTTACAGCAGCATCAGGGGTCTTCTCTATGTCTCAGGCAGCCCGTGACCGCATCACACGTGGGTATGCAGCACTTGCCTTGATGGAAAGACAGTGCCACCAGGCATATTTTCAGGAGCCCCGCACAAAAGGGTGGCTCTTCGACACTTTGGTTACACCAGCACTCATGTATGGGGCAGCCATATGGGGACCAGGATTAGCCACATCAGTATGGACACATGTATGGGGCAGCCATATGGGGACCAGGATTAGCCACATCAGTATGGACAGCATTAGAGAGGCCACAGATCCTCATGATTTCCAGACTTATCCGGGGCAAGCCTTCAGTACCACATGATATCATTAGAGCAGAGCTTGCTGCACCACCGATGCTAGTTGAGGCACTATTCCAGACAGTATGCCTATTACACACACTCCAGAGCATGGATACAGAGCGCATTGCTTATCGGGCTTTCCAGGCATCACGGGACATGGCATTAGCAGGCGACACCTCCTCATGGTATGCACAATCACGAGACTGGCTGGCCCACCATGGCTTTGACATAGACAGGCTACCACCACTACAATACGACTCACATGCGCCCACCTACTCGCTCTCTCATCAGGAGAGGAATAGGATCATTCGTCAGGAGATATGGCATACATACATACAGAGGACATGGCTGAGCCCTAGGGATACATTGCCACCGAAAATGCTCTATTACCGTGAGCATTTTCTACATATATCGGACAAGGGCTTCATCGAGATTCCGAGATACATGCAGACATATCTACCCCACCAGCTTCGAGTCGTCATTGGGCAGCTCCGGGTTTCATCACATCAGCTCGAGATTGAGAGGGGTCGATCCAGGGGAGTCCCCCGTGAGGAGAGGTGGTGCCCAGTATGCGAGACAGAGGTAGAGAGTGAGGAGCATTTTGTTATCGGATGCCTAGCATATGTAGACCTACGAGCACATTTCCAGATAGAGGAGACACTCCAGTTATGCATGACTATGGGAGACCAGTGACGCTTGGGACGCTTCCTCGCAGCAGCATACGAGAGGCGAGATCGGTCACTCCAGCCCACACATCAGCCACGGGTGAGTACGCAGCAGACCATTACCCAGTTCTTTCGGCGAGCTGAGCTACATCAGAGAGGTCCATCTATAGGGCTCACGCTCCACCGGGCAGCAACACAGAGAGCACGGCGCCGACCACGCATGGGCAGATATCATCGACCACGACTATATCAGGAGGATATCTCATGCATCAAGACAGCCTACGACCACATGATGGAGCATAGGCGCACCACCACCCCATGGGTTGTCTTCCTTCAGGAGGCACTCAGACCACCCCCGATGTACCACATACTACACCCACCTCCACCCATTCATCGGTAGCTAGGGTGTTTTACTCACACTTTTACTCACATGTCCCCCATGTATTAGGTGGTCACTATCTGCGGAGTCAGAGCCACATCTCCCCATCCTTTTCCAGCTTTATATATATCTTTGTGTCGCGATATACCTTTTATTTCTTTCATCCTCTACACAGGGTTACTACACTTGTACATGGTTTTTGTCTCATAGGCCAAGTTTGGCCTCCAGAAGACGTTAATATGACTTTCTTTCTTTCTTTCTTTCTTTCTCTCTCTCTTTGGTACTCAGATTTTGTATCAGATTCACCAGTTTTGTAACTTTTGGTCTCATAGGTCATTTTGGCCTTCTGAAGACGTAAATATATCATTTCATTTCATTTCTCTCTCTCTCTCTCTCTCTCTCTCTCTCTCTCTCTCTCTCTCTCTCTCTCTCTCTCTCTCTCTCTCTCTCTCTCTCTCTCTCTCTCTCTCTCTCTCTCTCTCTCTCTCTCTCTCTCTCTCTCTCTCTCCCCCCCCCCCCCCCGCCCTTGTCGCTCAGTTGCTTTGTCCCAGCAATAAATGGGATTGGAAAGATTGGTAGCACTGTTTAGTAGCATCATCTGTAAAGTGTTCCACTAAAAGTGGGGGAAAATCGAATGAACTTTACTAACCTAGGTGTTGTAATTACATCATATATTTGCAGCCTCCTAAAAATTAGGAACCTGCCCCCCCAGTCACTTTTGATTCACTCTCTCTCTCCCTCTGCCCTTATCAGACCTTGTATCTGCCATTGTCCCCCACTCCTTCCCCCACTCTCCTCCACTCCTCTGCCCACTTTCCCTCTACTCTGACACCCACTCTCCATGTGCATAGAGCAGTCCCAAGCCCGGCATGTGCACTCCAATCGTCTTCAGGCACGTGTGGTCAACAGGAACCTGACCCCCCCCCCCCCCCCCCCCCCCCCCCCCCCTTTTTTCACTCTATAAAAGTGGCATTCCTTCCCCAATAAAGGGGTTCGATGATTGTAAGAAAGAGAAAGCACTAGTCTAAGCAAAGGGAGTCTGCAGACTGAAGCATAGAGAGACCAGCAGGGTTCGACTGAGAGGGAGAGGAAGAGCGATTCTGTAGCTTGTACATTGAGAGAGAGATTGACCAGAAAAAAGGTTGAAGTCTCGAAGCCCAGTTCAGGTTGTTTTTGTGATTGAACAGATTGAAAGGGAGGCATCTATCTGCATAATGTGAGCAACAACATTCAGAAGAGCAAGGACGGTGCTCTGTTGTCACGGGGTTTCAACGTATCAAAGAGGTTGGAGAAGAAGGCCTGAGAAGAAAACAGAAGGAGAATCTCTGGGAGGAGAATCATGCTAGTCAAGCATTTGGCTACGGATGTATCTGGAGTCCAGGAGTGAATCGTGTTAAGATGGTCAAGAATTATGGAGGGTTGGTGTAAGGTTTGATGCCTTCCTATTTGCGCAATGTTCCTGATTTCATAATTTACCCCATGTTCAATCGATGGAAGAGTACTTGCGCTTGTTGATGCAACGTAGAGTTACGAATTCATTGGAAAACGTTTATTGGAAAGTCCTGCAATTTGAAAAGTGATGAGTCTTATAATATTTTCACATAAAAAAATCTTAGATGATTTATTTTGATGTATGCCCTGCAATTTGAAAAGTGATGAGTCTTATAATATTTTCACATAAAAAAATCTTAGATGATTTATGGATTTATTTGGGAAATTAGACATTTCAGTGTTCTTGTTTGCAGTCATGTGTGAATCCCTTAGGTCAACCTGCTTAAAAGCAATGTGAAATGATGGGTCTCCCCAGAGATTGTGTGCAATGAAATGCTTTCATATCAAATAATAGCCTTTTATTCATGCATGGTCAGTGGCCTCGATTGTTAGACTATTCATAAATTGATTTGATGCTGTGCATTTTATGAAAACTTACAGCCTTGTGAGCTATATTGATATGATGCAGTTTTGATTGCTGTGACGTCTTTCTGCTATTTTGTTGGGGATTATAGTATGCAGTGGGGAAAACAGAATGCACTTAACCTAAATGAATAATAAGTTCTTGTAGTGGAGGTATGAACGTGTTGTGTGTAGATTCTGCCATGTATTATAGGTCCAAGGTTGGCATGTTCGGAAACTTTGATGCAATACGAAGTGGCTCTGTCGCGTGATAACTTTACACCCCTATGATTTGCTTGTATGATTTATAGCATTATTCTTGGGACTACATATAAGAGCTGGCGTTGCAAATATGTGCCCTATAGTTCATGAGAGCTCATAATCATATGCCCTGAGTAATTTCTTTTCCCTCATTAACGTGCTGATATTTCTCCTTTGGATTGTTTGTCATATATAAAGATTAATATTAGGATGCATTCATCGAGGGAAATACCGTCTCCTTCGGCATGGAGGCAGAACTGAATCTCAGGTGCACTTTGCCAGGCTAGAATAATACAAGGATGGCTGACACGTGAGCATTATTTATGATTATGCATACCTTAAGACTTAATGGCATTTGCCCCAAGGGATATGTACCTATGTATGGTTGGAAATCTCAGCTTCGGATTGCAGTGGAGGGCGTATGAATGATTCTGTTGCTCTATCCCAATATGGCTTCTTAAATGTGTTTGCCTAAATAATCTCTAACATGGCATATTGAATGCAGAAGTTTGAACAGGTTGAGTCGACGAGCTGTTGGCTTGTCACAGTATAACTTGTGCATATTGTTTGACAGGCTGGAATGGATTGGCTGATAGTGACCCTCAGATACAATCGTGAACTGAATTTCTTGAGGTAAGAATGAGGTTGCATCTACTGAAACAGTATTTGGTACTCAGAATGGTCAGCATATTGTATCAATGGGTGTATAGTAGTTAAGTACATTCTGAACCCCTGCATATTGGATGGTTGTCTCCTTGTGTGAAGGAGATAGGGAAAGGGAAGTGGGGTTGATGGTATATGTGAAGAAGGGAGTGCATGAAATGTGTGTGAAATTGAATATACAGGTGTGTGTTTGAATGTGTGAGTATCACAATATGAAGTTTGAGGCTTATGGTTAGTGTATGTGAGTGTGTCTCAGTGTGTGAAGATCTGAATGTCTTGGTCTTGGGTGTTTGAGAATGAGTGTGTGAGTAAAGTTGTGGATAAGTGTTCGTGTGAAAGTGTGTAGGTGTGCTGGTGTGTACATATGTGAAGTGGTGTGAGATAGTGTGCAAGTGCAAGAGTGCGTGTAAGTGCTAGCCTATTAAAAAAAGGGATTACTTTAATGTGCTCCATGTGCTTAATTATGCTCCAGGATTAGTGCATTTTGCATTCCCTGCACCCACACACTTCACACTCACTTCACACTTCACCATCTACAGGTGAAAATTTGGCACACCCGATGGGACAGGCCTTCTAGAGATTTCCTTGAGAAATCACTTTAGAACTTTAGGTGCCACACTCGGGTGCCCTCCTCCAGAGTAGGAGACTTCCTTCTTCGTTGTCTTCCCCTCTTCTTGGGTGACCTCTTCTCCTCTGGGCCACCTCTCCTCCTCTGGGCGACCTCCCCTCCTCAGGGCCACCCCTCCTCCTTGGGGCGACCTCTTCTTCTAAGCATGGGCAACCTCTCCCTCCTCAGGCTCCTCCTCTCCACCACTAAAACTCAAGGTGACTGCCTACTTTGTTGGCTTCTTGGGCGACTGCTCTTCGTAGGCAACCTCCTCAACCTCCACTCTTTTTCCCTCAAGTTAGGCGACCTCCTCTTTCCTCAAGCTTCTCCACCTGAGCTTTCTCCTCAAGCTGGGGCGACCTCCTCTTTCCTTAAGCTTCTCCACTGGGCAATTCTTTCCATATGATAGCTTCTTCCCATCAGATAACTCTCGTCATTTCCCTCTTGGAAGTAGTTCTCAAGATGGTCCATGACCCACAGAAGAAGGCCAGACCCTTACCTAACACCCGTAAGAAGTCCTCAAGCCTCGCTTATAGAATAGAAAGATTAGAGGACAAGGCTAAAACTCAAAAGACTTTCCCTCAAGTCACTTTTCTTAACACCACTATGGCAGAGGAATTTTCCGCTCTTTTATCAAGGATAAATATTAGATTTTCTTCATTTCATGGTGGAGCTAATGAAGATCGTGAAGATCATGTACGAAGATTTCTTTCAATTTGTAAGAGCAGGGGCTCACAACAACAATAGGACTCCTTCCTTTCTCTTTTTTCTTCAACACAAGGATAAATGGTTCAGCCAGTATGGAGAGAACCACTTCCAAACATGGGAAGCATTGAGGACCGAATTCACGGAAGCATTTCGTCTAGGTAACTCTACAGAAAGAACATTAGATGAACTTGAGAATCTAATTTTGCATATGGGAGAATCATTTTCAGAACTTATGACACAAGCAAGATCACTCATGGTAAGATTGCCAGAACCACCAGGGGATTTCCTTATCAAGAAATGGATGGAGAAAGCCTTGTCGAAATCCACACAACAAAAGCTGAGAGAGCTTTTGCGACCGGATGCCACCTTAAGAGAATTCAAAGCAACTACCACAAGGATTGAGGCTACATGGGTTCATTTTGGAACATAGCTAGGTAAGAATTTTCCCCAAGATGAAGATGTTGTGACATCCTTGAGAAAGGAACTAGAAGCCTTAAGCTTCAAAGAAATCGAGAAGAAGACAAAGATACCTCATAAGATCTCGCTCAGATACGACAAGAGCTTGAAGAACTCATAACATTAAAGGAGGGAAGAACTGGACTATGGTGTTCTCTCTGTACTACTCAAGGACACACAGCACAAGAGTTTTCAAGGAAGCTAAAATGCCAGTTTTGTGGACAGGGTCGCCATGAGGCCAAGGATTGTTATTTTTTGAAGGGTCTTGGGAACCAAAAGATGATGCCAGGACAACCACTAGAAGCTCAATGGGTAGGTGTGGCTCAATCCTCTTTGTTAGGACAACCACTGATACCCTCCACTGGAACACCTTCTATAATAACTTTTTACACCAGTTAGGGACATCAACGCAAGAAGGTAGGCCTCGTTAGAACCGGCCACCCAAGCCTATAATGTGTTACCGGTGTGGGGAGTATGGACACTTCCAAAGTAAGTGTTCCCTTCTCGAAGATGCCCCACCATGCAAAAATTGTCCTGACACGAGGGATCATTATACAAAGGACTGCCCGAAGTCAATGTCGTCCACAAGCACACAAGGAAACTCTTGCCCCTTACATATGATCAGAGTAACTAATGATGAGGGTAATGTAAACTCTCCAAGTGCTCGAGTAGTCAAGCTTGATGAACTTCCCGGAGTAATGACTATGGCACAAAAGAAGAAGGTAGCCTTGAAGGATGCTGCCAAGGAAACAACAGATCCAACTTGTTCAACAAAGGACAAGGGGAAAAAGACCATAGAGCATGAACCTTCTCAGGAAGCCAAACACAACCAAGACAAAGAGAAAATCTCACCGGGAAGAGTAAGAAGAAATGAAGATACTCTCGAATATGTTATCGACAAGGCCTATGCAGTATCTAAGGAGGACCTAAGGCAGTTTCATAATGGAGCTACTTCAAGAAACAATCAAGAAGGTTTTCTCACTGCTGTTCAAGTTTTGTAAAACACTTACCAACAGGTATATCTATATAACTTGTTAGCTATGAGTCCTAGATTCAGAGGAGAAGTAATGGCTTCCATAAATGGGTTAGACCCTGGCACCATATTAAGTAGCGAGCAAGGCTTCACTTCTCTAATTTCTCAACAAATACCTCCACCCTCTACTTATAGGTCAGAACTATCTAGGATGGCACCTCTTACTGATTACAAGAGCCCGAGATTAACTTTAAGTATCAAGGGAACTCCCTTGGTAGGAGTAATAGTTGATAGGGGATCTTGTATTAACCTTGTGCTTGAATACACAATGACGTTGCTAAACTTAAAACCAACTAAAGCTGCTCATTTTACAGTATCATTAGTAGACCAAAGCAAGGTAAGCCCACTAGGCATAGTGGAGAAAGTGGAAGTCCTCATTCAAAAGTTAAAATTTGTGTTGGATTTTGTGGTAATAACACTTCCAAAGGTAAAAAGAGGATTTCCGCTCCTGATAGGAAGGCCATGGCTATGCCACAATAAGGCGGTACATGATTGGGGTAGTGACACCTTATGGGTGGATGGAACAGATAAGGTGACGAGGTAGCTTCCGATGGAAGGAGGAATGGATGAAGCCCTAGGTACTTCTCAAGTTGTTCTCCACCCAAATAAAACTACAGAGGAAATCAAGGAAAATAAAAATAGAGAAGAAGAAGAGAAAACTAGACAAGAAGGAGCAAGCATTTGGGCCACACCTCCTCCACCATGGATCCTGGAGAATGTGGAAATATGAGGACAAGAAAGGGTGCCTTCACCTCCATGGGCATCTCCACCTCCTAGTTCAAGTTGGGCACAGTCACCTCCCAGAAGTAGAGATTGGGCATCTCCATATCCTAGTCCCAGTTGGGCGCCTCCACCTCCAAGTAGCTGGGCGACTCCGGAGGCTTGGGCTCCATTCCCGGCTCAATGGCCTCTACACTGGGCACCTGAATGGGAAGCTTATCCTCCATCTTGGCCTACCCCTACAATTGGTTGGGGGGCCCAATGGGCATCAAGTAAGCCTCACACAAAGTTACTAAAGGGAAATCACTTGACATTAAGGAGGAAGTCGATATAGGAGAAGAATTATCCAAGGAAGATCTAGATGACATCATGAAGTGGATTGAGGAGACTTTTAATGTTTCATGCTTTACAATAGCAATCAGGAATAAAGAGGAAGAAGAACCAACTGTGGAGTCTGTAGTACTAGGCGAGTTGGCTAAGGACTCTAGAAGGGGCAAAGTCTCGAAAAGGATTAAAGGCAACTGAATAGAAGAACTAATAGAAGAACTAACAGAAGAACTAGCAAAAAACGTATTCCCATTGGTAGAAGTCCGAGTGGGATGGATGCAAGAGACACAGGAAATCAATATTAATGATAGCCCAACCTTCACCAAGAAAATGTTGTTTAAGGAAGAGGAAGAGGCAACTACGGAACCAATCAAGGAAGTCAACCTAGGAGGAGAAGATAATCCACAAAATCTTCTACTAGCAACTTGGTTGTGGGACCACCCTCTGCTCCTCACAGAGGTAATAACATTCATGAATAATTTTAAAGACGTATTTGCATGGAGTTATAAAGATTTGAAAAGAATACCAAAAGAGTTGGGCATACACACTATTCCTCTTGTGGCAGAAGATCGAACAATTAGAGGTAAAATCTATAGGCTAAATCCAAAATATGTAGATGAAGTCGAGAAGGAAATCCAGAAAATGGAAGCAGGTATCATAGTCCTAGTAGAACATTCAGAATGGTTGTTTTCCATGGTTATCGCTCCTAAGAAGCAACCCAATAAAATTAGGGTTTGTGTGGATTTTTGAGAATTAAATAAGGTAATCATCCCTAATGGGTTTCCCACACCCTTTTTTGAACAAGTTATTGAAGATGTGGTAGTACATGTACTATGCAGTTTCATGGATGGTTTCAGTGGATACAATCAACTGGAAATACATCTTGAAGATCAACCAAAAAGAGCCTTTGTAAACCCTTGGGGGACCTATATTTACACCAAAATGGCTTTCGGCCTTAGGAATGCACCAACCACTTTCAACAGGACAATATATCTTATCTTCAACAAGTTGCTCCTAAAAGAATTTTTATGGATGACTTTCAACATTCTCTAGGCAGCATGTGCCACTGCAGTAGAAAATGTACGAGAACATTTGAAGCAATTAGAGCAAGTATTCCAACGTTGCAGAGAGACCGGTTTGAAACATAACCATAACAAATGTCACTTTCTGGTAACCCAATGCACATTGTTAGGACATGTGGTCTCTGCCAAAGGGATGACTCCGGATCCAAACAAGGTAGTATCAATTATCAAGCTTCCAAGGCTAATAAATGCTAAGGAGGTCCAAAGCTTCTTGGGGCACACTGGATATCACCGAAAATTCATATGCATGTATGCAAATGAAGCACGACCACCTTCACAACTCACTAGTAAAAGTTTTCCCTTCCAATGGTTTGAAGAGGAAGAGTATGCATTCACTTATTTGAAGCAAAGTTTGGAATCTCCACCCATACTTGTCTCACTAGATTGGTCTAAGACATTTCATGTACATGTGAACGCAAGTTTGTATGCAGTAGGAGCCGTACTTACTCAACCAAGCGAAACATACAAACCATACCAACCCATTCATTATGCGAGTAGGCTGCTCTCAAAAGCCGAGAAAAACTATAGCACTACATGAAAGGGAAGCATTAGCTATTGTATTTGCTCTCAAGAAATTTAGGCACTATCTACTAGGCACTACATTCACATTCATTGCTGATCATCAAGCCCTAAAATATTTGTTGAATAAATCACAAGTCGTAGAAAGAGTATGGAGATGATTGCTTCTCTTCCAAGAATTCGATTTTGAAATTGTACAACGAAGCTGCAGACATCATGTCATTGCAGACCATCTTTCTCGCATCAGACAACTAGCTGCAGCAACTAAGGGAGTAGAAGATGGTTTCCCAGGCAATCAAATCTACAAAGTAAATTTAGCATCCATATGGTATGATGATTTGAATCTGCTTCTAGGAAAGGGTCAATTTTGTGTTGGATCTACTCCATTGGAAAAGTGTAGACTCCTCCTATGGAGTAAGAATTTCATAATGGCAAAGGATACCCTCTATAGGGTTGGCCCTGATGGAATGTACAGAAAGTGCCTTCAACCACATGAAACATAAACTATTCTTCAATTAGCACATGAGGGTAAGTCTAGTGGTCATTTTCCTGGGCATATCATTGCACTCAGAATACTCCAAAATGGCCTATGGTGGCCATACCTCTTTCGAGATGCCACTAGGTTTGCAAAGGCATGTGATATTTGTAAATGATGTGCATCTAAACTAACACGATAAAGGAACCAACCACTTAATATCTCCATAGCTTGGCAACCCTTTGAGCATTGGGGAATAGACTTCGTCGGCCCAATAGAGTTGCTGAACGGAAGAACAAGTCACACATGGAGATGGCAAGATGTATGGTCAAGAGTCAAGCTTTACCACATAGTTTCTAGCTTGAGGCTACTATGTGTGCAACATATGTACTTGACAAGTGTCCCACTAAAGCGCTACAGTCTATCACTCCATATGAGGCTTGGCATGGTCGCAAACCATCTGTCGCTTATCTGCGTGTTTTTGTAGTTTGACATATGCATAAGTTCTTGAACAACATCGCAGAAAATTGGTGATAAAGCAATAAAATGTATTTTTGTTGGGTATAGTTTTGAAAGCAAAGGCTATCGTCTATATCATCCATAGACTAAATGCATTCTGGTTAGCCGTGATGTTGTTTATTTTGGAACATGCTATTCAACCCTTACTTTCATGTACAAAGGAGACATATGTTAGCTCCAAAGACATGTATGATACTTTGTTGCCTCTTTTTAGAGGTGGACAGTCTAGTGCTCGTCCTAATGAGGAAACTTCTCAGCCTTCATAGGTTTCCTGTGATGACGTAGACCACTCCATTTCTAATGCAAATTTACATGATGCACTTGTTGATGAGAGAGGTGATATTGAGGAAGCAAAAACTATGCCAAAATGGTTGGTGCAGACTTTGCGTGAAAGCAAATTAGATGCACCTTTGTCATATCGTATTCATTCAAGCTCTCATAGTGCCTCTTTTGCATCAGATTACTATGCTATGGCTACATCTAGTCTCTATGATGAGAATGAGCTTGTTTTGTTTGATGAAGCACAAAATTCAAGAAATTGGATGGCTGCTATGCAATCTGAATATGATGTTATAATGAAGAATGGTACCTGGTCTTTATGTGACTTCGCACGAAGTGGGTTTACAAGCTGAAGTGTAAGCTTGATGGAACAGTTGACAGGTATAAGGCTAGGCTTGTTGCAAAGGGTTATGCACAGGAAAGAGGCATTGATTTTGTTGAGATCTTTGCGCTTACATGTCGTATGACTACTATTCGTAACATCTGTGCACTTGTAGCCCATCATGGTTGGAATGTACATTAGTTAGACATTAAAACTGCATTTCTGAATGGTGATTGCATGAAGAAGTGTATGTTTCTCAGCCCCATGGCTTTATGCAAAAAGGGCATGAAAACTAGGTGTGCAGGTTAAAGAAGGCATTATATGGTTTAAAGCAAGCACCACGTGGTTTGTATGAAAAGATACATGCCTATCTGATTGCACATGGTTTTAAGAATAGTCGAACCAAAAGCACCTTATATGTTAAGGGTGCTAATGGTGTACTTTTGATCATTGTTGTCTATGTTGATGACATACTGCTCACTGGTCCTATTGAGGATTTGCTGATTTTAAGGCTGATTTGCATGCCTCATTTGAGATGTCTAATTTGGGACATTTACATCATTATTTGGGCATTCAGTTTATGCAAGTTGAATGTGAATTGACTTTGTGTCAAACGAAATATATTGACACATTATTGTAGCATTTTGGCCTTGAAGACTCTAAGCCTATTGCCACTCCTATGGAGACAAGTTTACGATTGAGTCTTTATGATGCTGGAGATGCAGTTGATGTCTTTTATCAGTAGGCTATTGGATGCTTGATTTACTTATGCATTATTCGGCCAGATATTCAGTTTTTTGTCTCACAGATGAGTAAGTTTATGCATTGCCTAGGCGTCAAGCATAAGCAGGCAGTTAAGCGCATCTTCTAGTACTTGAGTGGTACCTGGCTACTTGGATTGTTTTATCCCAAGGGGGGGGATCACTATCGCCAGATTTGCATGCTTTTTTTGACAGTGATTGCGTTGGTTGCTATGACACTAGTGTGTCCATTAGTGGTTTTTCCTTCATGCTTGGTAGCTCATGTATATCTTGGTTGAGCAAGAATCAACCCACTATGGCTACTTTTAGTTGTGAGGCTAAGTATAGGGCAGCTTTCACAGTGACTATTGAGTGTGTGTGGCTCATATGCCTTATGGCTGATTTGGGTGTTGGTCAGTCTTCTACCACCACCATCTTCACTGACAGTCAGAGTGCATTGGAGGTGCATTATCATTATGTCAGGGAGAGGTCCTCTGTTGGAGAGATCAACTTGTCATATGTACCCACATAGGAGAACATTGCAGACCTTTTCACAAAGGCTCTGCCCAGGGAGAAGTTTGAAGCTTTCCACAAAGCTTTAGGCTTACTTCCTTTTTTGGATTGATTCCACATAGCTTGGCACTTCCTTATACATGAGTTCCAGCTCCTTGTTCATCGCATCACTCTCAGAGGGGATTTGTTGATATATTTTGGTAGTCATGTGTGTGAACACACTAGGACCACCAGGGCACTTTTTTCCCTCTTTACGAGGTTTTTTTTCCCTTGGCTTGTATATATGCCTATTACCCTAATGGGCTACTTATCTTTGTACATTCTCTACATTCAATATTGTGTGTTGTGCTCCAAGCTTCTTCTCCTTCCTCGTGCTATTTGTGTGCTTCCGCAGACATCGAACTCCAACATTATTTAAGTAGGCAATCACTTCTTGTAAAAAAAGAAAATATCAACCCATCTCTTCGTTTCCCTTTCTATGCGAACCCTTGCTCAATTGTTGACATAATGCACTCAACCATAGTCTATTTCTTGCTTACTAGTGAACTTCTAGTCATTGGTAACTGCTTCCTAGATGTACGTGCACAATAAAAAATACTTCTGATGGCTATAAATTTGCTAAAAATTTCAGTTTTAGGAAAGCTAATCAGTTTGATTTGGAGAGTAATTTTGTAACTATAGATATCTAATTTTCAACCGTCTTAGTTATTTCATTTAGATTACTTTTGTGTTTTGTTTTGACGTTTATATTTGTAGGTACAAAAAAAAGGAATATCCATATTTTCTCTACTAATCTAGAGAATTGATTTTTTTTTTGTTGATTAGCATCGAATCTGAATTTTTTGAATGAACGTTCTTGAGAGCACATAGAATTTTTAGATTTAAACCTTGACCTAGAATACTTGAGGTTACATAGCTCTTAAGTGATCTAGTCCACAATTCCTAGTTTGCCCTTCCTTCTAGTTTTTGTTTTGAGAGTTGATTAAGTTCAAGGTTAAAACTTTCTAAGTGTACCATATCTAGCCTTAAACCTAGCCTCTACATCAAAATATTTGGGTTCTTTTCAAGAATTCTTATTTTGTATATTTACACATTAAGTATTGCTCTTGGTTTTAGCTCTAGAGATTCTTGTTGAAAACTTTAGTTCTAAAACTCTATTTTACCTTGAGTGCACCAATTGTATTTACTTGCTTCAGTATAAAAATATCCAGATCACTTAAGTGTAATAAATGCTTTCTGGTGTGAAAATTTAGACTTGTATTGAGCTTCGAGCAAGGTTTGTTAGCTCTTGAAACAGAGTTCTTAAGACTATGCATTGCACAAAAACTCTTTCCAACCAATATTTGAGCTTTCAATTCTATCTCCATGTGTGACCAAATCGATATCCTTGGATCTTGTCTGGGGATGAAAGCTTGAGTAATGTTTTAATGATCCTTATTGGAGCTTCATGCTTAAAAATCTTTTGATAGTAAAAGATATTTGGAGAAATGTTTCAAGTGATTCACCACATCCACAAAAATCTAGTAAAACACCTACAAGAGAATGAAGAAGAACATTAGCTAGAGATGAATAATGTACTTCTACTCCCATATCTTCTTCTATTGAACCACAAATGGCACCTACAACTAAAGTTTAAACCTACTCATGGTTCAACTTCTTAAGATAAGAAATGATGGGATTAAAACGATATGCAAGCATTAGCCGTAATATATCTTTCAATGAAGATAACTATGATTTGACATCTTAGACCTTGTTTGATATCTAAAGAAGCTTGGGGCATATTAGAATATTTATCCCATTCTCCAAACATTGCAAGAAAAATGTATCTTAAGTGATAGCTACACACCTTGAGAATGGAAAAATATTCAAGATTTGGTTGATCAATTGGCAAACGTTGATGTGATTATAGAAGATGTTGAGCTTGTGACTATTACTCTTAACTCTTTGCCGAGGTCTTATATGTCTCTTCTGATGAATTTCTCTATTGCTTACATAGTGTTCATGTATAGAGAGTTATAACACCTTTTGCAAAAGGAAGAACAATCTAGAATTTATCTAGACCTACAAGATTCCTTGAGTGACATAACCCTAGCTATTAAAGCACAAGGAAAAAGTAAAGGAACGAGCGGAAAGTTTTCTAGCAAAAGCTAACAAGAGTTGTAGTTTTTCTTCCAAATCTAGTAGAGATCTTGATGATCCTAATCATATTGAACATTAAAAATATGAAAAGAAGAAGATCCATAAAAAGGGAATTGTTTCTGCAATAACAAACATGGCCATTATATAAATGAGTGCAGACTTAGATTAGGAATGCACAAAAGAATTTCTAGAATTTTGTTGAAGATGAAGATTATAAATCTAATAAACAAGTTGAGACTTCAAACATCATATACTCTGATGAAGCCTCTATGTTCTCCATAGTTTTTGAAGATTGGGAAAATTTTGCTTATTGGTTATTTTATAGTGGTGTTTCAAAGCATATTTCTTAATAACCATGGGTTTTAGGGCAACTGGTTAGCCTATCACACTTCTAGGTGGAAGCTTCTAAATTCAAATCTCACATAGATACAACATTGGTATCAAAGCTCTAGGAAAGCTTCCATGGTGACCTTGATGGCTCATCATCTTCCTCAAGCTCTAGGCAAGCTTTCATCGAGACCATGGAGACTTTAGCTTATTTGTGTCCATCTTATCTCCTAAACCAAACTTGTTGGTCTCTTCTATAAATAAACATAATCTTTTAGCCCAAGATATAGGAACTAGAGTTCTTAAGACTCAGAGTGGAAAGCCTTTTTATCTCCTAGTAGAGCCCCAATTGTTCTCTCCAATGATTGAGATGTACTTCTCAGTTCTTAAAGTGTATTTTCCAATGACTAGCAATACTCGAAAGGGTACTTCGTACCTGTAGGTATGTATTTTCTATACTTCGAGGTACAATACTATGTACTCTAAGGTACTATATGAGGACTCTAAGGAACTTGGATGATGTATATAAAAGAAGCCCTTCACAAAAAATTTTGATGTACAACCCTTGATATAATACTCGTCTCCCTTGACATGTAGAAGTAAGCATTCAAGTATCTTGTTGTATGCCAAGTGGAATAAATTCCATGGCACTTCCCCTCTTGCCATGTGGCATGTACCTTTCCCTCTCCTTCTCTTTCCATGTGGATCCCTATCTCTCCATAGTATTTCCTTCCCATGAAGCTGCATGATTCCCCAAGGGCATACCCCATGCAATCTCCAAAAGCATTCTTGTAAAATTACCTCTCTCTCTCTCTCTCCCTCTCTCCCTCTCTCTTAGATCCCATGATAGCTCCCTACTCTCTTTTGCTTAGTCTATGTGTAATTAAGACTTACAAAGGGTTCTCTCCAATGTGTCATGATGGAAGGGTATGGTAAGCCCATCGATGAATTCAACAAGATCATCTCCTCCTCCTCTATATAAGGACAAGTAGGATCTCCACAAAAGATTATCATCTATAACCAACCATCATCTCTACAATTAGTTATCGTCTCAACAATCGATGATCATCAACCATTTTAAATTTCTCTTAATGTTTTAGAGCTTGTATGTTACATCCTTGTACATGGCATGAGTGGTGTAAAGAGTCTTTGTGAGAAGTGTGCTGAGGAGTTGGTTCTCATGTGGGTCGGTTCCCACATGCTTCACAAGAGGGTCTCTTGGTGCCTCCCCCTTTCTTGGTGATATTCTAGCTACTTCCTGTAATCGACTCTTTTCTCTCTTTTCTCTCTACACATACTTCCATACATTTGGTTGACTCTCGAACCCTCTTCAGATGTTGCTTTTGAAGTCAACACTCAGCCTAAGACTCTTCATAG
Organism: Ceratopteris richardii; assembly: GCA_020310875.1. Classification (NCBI taxonomy): domain Eukaryota; kingdom Viridiplantae; phylum Streptophyta; class Polypodiopsida; order Polypodiales; family Pteridaceae; genus Ceratopteris; species Ceratopteris richardii. The sequence continues at coordinate 357,324 of MU260152.1, read as the reverse complement.
CCTTAAGCCCCTACCCTTGACATTGTCTCTTTTGTGCTCATGAGTTTTGAGTATATTTCTCTTGTTGTACTTGAAGCACATCATTATCTTATACATCTTTATCATTAATTGGATAATACTATTTTTTAACTATATTTTGTGTAACTTGTGTGTGTGTTCTTTTGACTATGTTTTCATGTTCTCTTATGGGTTCTGTATGTGTGTTTCTTTGCTAACATGATCTTTAGAATTCCCTTCATTCATATGCTCACTCTCCAACTATTTTTGAATAAGTAATATGAGCCTCATTTCTTGCCTAATGAAATGTGGCAAGAGTATCCCAAACATCTTAAGTTACGTTGCATGATTTGAGAGCCAATATCAGGTATAATGTCATGCTTAACAACCAAAGCTATCAAGGTTGAAGGCATGTGCCTGTGCATATCTTCCATCCCATCAAAGGGGTCGGGGATGCTGGTGGCATACTTGACAGTCAAAATAAGAGTCGCAAGAGGGTTAGAAATAGAAACTCCACCAAAACTAGGACCTATGACACCCTCAACACCACCTATATCAACTACATTTTGAATATTTATAACAATATGACATATTTAAACACCTTGCATAATGTTCCACAATCCCTTTGCAACCAACAATGATGAATCATGCATGCCCACAATGGGTAGTTGCAACCATCTAACATATCTCCATGGCTGAAGATTAAAGAGGGTTGGAAGTCATATGTACTTTTTCCCTTGAGGGGGGAAGGGAACCTACTATACATGGGGGTGTCATCTCCCTTCATGAAAGTCAAAGCCTTCCTTTTGGGGTAGCGGCTGCCTTCCTCTTGGAGAAGGGCTAGCTCCCTCCAAAAGGAAGAGAAAGTGCAAACGAGCACCACCCCTATCATAATTCCCATAAAAATTTGGGGGCAACATAAAAAAGCTTGCGTAGGGAAAAAAATAACTTGTTGGCCTATCAGTCACTCCTTTCACATTGCACACCTCAATGTTTTATGATGGATATATCCTCCAAAGGAGGGTGCCATTTGATGATTTTGTGCACATTGCCATGCCTTTTTCCTCCACCCAAGATGAGGCTTTGATACCAATGTTAGATCCCCCCAAGTTCAGTGCTACAACACAAGACATGACACAAGGTATCACACAAGACATATCCACACACGTGACAATCTGATATCAAACCCACTTCCCAACCATACGCTCCACAAAGATCCACTTCAAGCCTAGGAATGTAAAGCCAGGCTCAGCTGAGGTCCTAAGACAAATGTTAGATCCCTCCAGGATCATCCATGCAACACAAGGATAAGACACAAGCCATGTACACGCACACAAGGATTAGACATCAAACTCAGCTCCCAATGATAAGGTCCACAAAGACACATGCTTGAGCCATAGAGCTTGCAACTATATATGTCAGCCACCAGCACGAGGGCATGGTGTCCACTACCTCGATGCCCACATCGTACAAGCATCTGGCTCTGCCAAAGAGCCATGTGTCCAGATGTTGTTAGCCTTCTAGGATCTTGAATGACTATACTAAGGGTTCATCGATGGTAGTTCACATATTACTTCCTGTAAACTATTATTTTTCCATTTCAAGCTTCACACATTACTACTCCAATACAATCTTCCATAGAAACTTCCACCAGAATATTAGAACACATATACAACAATTTTTTCAACCTTCACACTCTTCTCATACTTCCCTTATCACCACTTTACTTTCAACAATGATAATTCACCACAATTACCATATTCATTTATACAGATTAATAGTGGCAACAAACTAAAATTCAAAATAACTCTCTATGGATAACTTAGAATTTCTCCAAAGTAATACAATGCTTAATCTCTCACAGTAATCAATATTAACTATGCACTTAATAATAGATAATCAGTAATGCAACTAATAGACAATTGATCAGAATACCAAAGAGAATAGATTGTGGAAATTTGACAGCACATCGATCATCCTGTCTTGATTGGTCCCGACAGACTCGTCATGTCGGATTCACAAACATGCTGCTTTTCATTGTATTAAATCATTGAGGAAAGATTACAATGTTCGGCATATACAATGCATCATTGAAATTAGATTTATGTTACAATTAATCGCATCATCGACCTAACAATGGCATGCATGGTGGACTCGAACCCTATGCAAAAAAATCATCTACTAATCCTTGAATATAGATAGTTCTAGCTTCTTCAAAATTGTACTTTATCTTCTTCTGTACTGCCTTTGGTAACTTTTGTACATGTGCATTTAATAGCTGTGCATCAGGGTTGGATGAACTAGCTGTAGCCGCCTGATCAATAATATTCCTACTCTATTCTACTGAAAAGGAATCAAGATTCTTGTAAGTAAAAATCATTTTTAAGAGCTCCTCTGCACCAAACTTTGCTTTTCAATCTTCTTCAGTTTCTCATTATGATTCAGCAGGTTCTCCATTCGATGAAGTTGTTGTGCTTGAAATTCTGGAGTCTTGAAGTAGGCATGTCATTCTTTTTGCATCGCATCCAACCCCAATGGGATTGCCAATGTTAGCCTTCTGAGATCTAGAATAACTAAACTAAGGGTTCTTGGGTGGTAGTTCACATATTAGTTCCTGTAAACTATTACTTTTCCACTTTGGTCTTCACACAATACTACTCCAACACAATCTTACATAGAAACTTCCGCCAGAATATCATAACGCATATATAGACATCAATTTCTCTAACCTTCACACTCTTCTAATACTTCAACTACTTCGTTACTGGTTATCAATTCTCTTATCAACACTTTACTTTCAACAATGATAATTCACGACAAATACTATATTCAATTATACACATTAACAATGGTAACAAACTAAACTTCAAAATAACTCTATGAGGATAACTTATAATTTTGTCGAACTAATACAATGCTTAATCTCTCATAGTAATCAATCTTAACTGTGCGCTTAATAACAGATAATCAACAATGCAAGTAATAGACAACCGATGAGAATACTGAATAGAGCAGATTGTGGAAATTTGTCAGCACATTGATCCTCCTACCTTGATCGGTCCTCTCGGACTCATCGTATCAGAATCACGAATATGCGACTTTTCATTGTATTAATTCATTGAGGAAAGATTACAACGTTTGGAATATATAGCACTTCGCCAGAATTAAATTTATTTTACAATTATTTGCACTGCTAGCCTAACAACATGCAACTGATGTAAATGTCCCAAATGAGACCCAAGGGTCCTATTTCTATGACTCTTGCCCAACTGTCCCGATTCACATGTAAATGTCTCAAATGAAGAATCCTATTTATAGAACTCTTGCCTAATCTTCCCAATTCACCTTGGACAGACACGTGCTCATAAATGAACACACATGCCCATTAGGATGCCCAATGAGGTTGGATACGTAACAAAAACGTACATAGACTTGTGATTAGAGTTTCTTGATACCAGAGTTTTGCTAGAAATTCATGTCTTTAACCACTTTCTTTGCATGTAGCATCTCTATATAATCAGCCATATAATCATTCAATACAAAATTTAAGAATAGCACCGAATTCTAAGATGCCACAAATTTTGGTGTGCACTTTAGCAAAAATCTTTATTTTTTGCTTTATTTGATTTATAAAATATTTTGTGATTTTTCTGTTAGAGAAAATTGTTACAAAAAAAAGTGTTTTGCCAAAGTGATTGGCTTTGGAATTAGGAAATCCAATTTTGAGGAAATAGTTCAATCAAAATCTTAAAACAATAGAGAATATTTGCAAATAGTTAACATACAACATTGTGTTCATACACAAATTCTAAAGTTGCATTAGCTTCATGGGCAAGGTGAAAAAAAAATCATTTAAAATTGTTGTCCATAAAAAATAAAGCAAAAGTAGAGCCTTATGTAGAAATTTTTCATCAATAATAGAGAAAAGCTATAAGATTTGTGCCACCTTGCATTCTTTGTTGAAGCCATGACTGAGATAGGTTAAAATAAGAACAATAGGCTAAAATTGAGAGACATATTCATGAGGTTATTTTCATGGTAAAAAAAACCCTAAAAATTTGCGAAAGACTCATCTTTTGAAGCCCTAATATGGGATATCAATCTTCTAGTGGAGGTAGATAGAAGATTTTTGTTGCTTCATATATTTTTTTTGTTGAAGCAAACTTTCTTATTAGCCCATATCTTTTTGCTTGTCCAAACGTATCTACTAAGGGAATGTTCCTATCAACCCAAATTGCTAGTGCTGATTTTTGTTTCTTCTCTTCTTGTTATGGAACTTCTAACGGCTTCTCATTTTTATTGTATCTCACAATAGGCATTCTCCATTGTTCATTTTTCTTATCCCATAATGGAGAATTTAGACCTATCAAGTGATACTATCACTTGCCGTAACCACATTTTCTTACATTTGGTGGCCATTTCTCAACTCTTTTAATTTTAATGAATGTTTCTTGACCTAAAAGTATATTATTTATGGAAGTAGAACCATCTATATGCTAAGTCCTCCATGATCATTCCTGTCACACAAGAGAGTGAGTGAGTACATATCCACCCATCCAAATCCATTTGTATATATACATCTAGGCCAATGGGATGCATGTCTTAGGATTCTCAAAGTATCCATCTAAGTGTCACTCATGTGAACACTTTCAAAGGCTATCACATGCCTTCTAATTCAATTGAGGCGTCTCCTTTTATATACACCCCAAGCTGTCATTTGGAGAAGCTTCTCTCAAGACTGAGGTTCTAAAACCTCATGATAGATTAAGGAGGATTGAAGCCATACAAATGGGAGCTAAATTAAATAAATAATGCAAAGGTTCAAGCCAAGGGTTCAAGCTTGTGCTAAGAGCAATCCAAGGTTCTAAAACAAGGGTATTCATACAATATTCTTCCACCCTTAAAACATATTCATCTTAGAAAATGTGTAGAAGTATGTTATGTGGAGTATTTCCCCATAGAACATGATCAATCTCATTGATCATGGACTCATTCTCAAAGATTTGCCTCTTTTTCTAGCTATAAGTAAAAAAAAAAAGGGAAATATTTGTTGATGGAAATTACTCATTCCCAAGTGGCACTTTCTTATGGCCCATATCTCCATTTATCTAGGCACTCTTTATGTAAACGAACATGTCTTTTATCTTGAGTGCTTACCATTCTCTCTCATTCATGAGGGACATTCTATAATAGGTTGGACTATTGTATCCAAAGATATAAGATTATCTTGTTCAAATATTTTTATTTTTCAATTTCTTGACATGAAACACATAGAAAATCATGTAGAAGTTTTAACCCATAGGCCATAGTTCCAACCTTTCTAAGAATTATGGAAGGTCCATTGAATGTTGCAGATAGTTTTGGGTAGTGTTCTATTTTTAGAGTTTTTGATTTCTTGATAATTTTTAAATAAATTCCTTCTCCAAATAAAAAAAAATTATCACCACATAGGATCACTAAATGCCTCTATCTTGGTCTTTCCTTGGATTTTCTTTAACTACCTTTAGCTTGAATTTCATATCTTTCAAGAAATCTTTAACATCTTGGACTTTTTCATTTTGCAATCCAACTACATATAAGTCTCTAGGCTGGAACCCATATGTAAAAAAGAATGGACTAAGTCAAATTGTAAAATGCTTGACACTGTTGTAAGTGTGAAGATGGACTTGCACTTGATGAAGATGAAGTGGTGCTACAAAAACTTTGCACTAGAACAACCAAATGAACTCCAGAAATATGTAGTGGGTACTTTTATCTTTCCAAGAGATGTATTAGACACCCTATGTACCTTATGGATTAAGACTCTTAAGAAGAGTTTTGACATCATTCAGAGTACACCCACTATTCATGGAGATAACATGATTTCATTGTATTTAGTTGCTAATCATGTTTTTCATGCCACGACTAAACACATTGAGATTTAGTATCATTTTCTTAGAGAGAAGGTGATGGATAAAGAGATTGAAGTCATACATACTTCAACAAAAGATCAGATAGCTGATATGCTAACTAAAAGCTTGGATGGACCAAAGCTACAGAGATTCAAAGACATGGCAGGTATAAAGAAGACAGAGAAAACCTCAATTGATGATTGAGGGGGAGCTGTTGGTACAAGGCAATCAACAATTGAAGTTTTGAAGTCAAGGACTGAAGAAAAGATCAAGACATGAAGCATGAAGAAAGTATATGTTCAGAGAATGAAGATATGTATACATATGTACATTAACTTAGAGTTAGCTCACTTATACTTTTGTATGGTTATGAGCTTGTACATATTTTGCCTATATATACAAGGAAAAATGTCTGGGAAAATATGAGAGAGAGTGTGAGAGAACAAGAATTGAAGAGGATTACAAGTCATTAGACACTTGTGAAGTGAGTAAGATAGCTCTCTCATCCAGATGTAAAACTTTTGAGTAATGAAGAAAAGTTGCGCCCGATTTTTCTTTGTGTTCTCCTTCTGTGCTTGATCAATTCAAGAATCCTTTTGTAGGTGTTTAATTCCATAGTTAACGAGTCTATGGTTAAATTTTGAGATCCTAATTGTAAACAAGCTATGAGAATTATGTGTAGGAATATTCATATGTGAGGAAGTGTTGAGTGTCTTCTGAAATATGCGCAATCTCGATGGTCAAAGAAATGGTCAGTTCTCAATGCACAGTGTAAAGTTTTGCACAAATGAGGAGTCAAAATTTAAGTCCGAAGGTAAGACATCTATGGATAAAAGCATTTGCTTAAACCAGTTCTAGTTTGGGAGAACCAAGCTTTAGAAGTTATAGGTGTCAAAGTCGACTGTGAACAACTACAATTTTAGACATAGGTGACTTGTTGAGATCATTGCTCAAGACCTACTGAGTCTTTTGGAACGATTTAGCTTGGAGGAGGTGCGCAAACTATAGTCAAAACCTTGTGCAAAATTTTTTTAAAAACTTTACACTTTTGATAAGTCAATGAGTGAGTTATGTGCAGCACACTTTCTGTGTAGTCATCTTCTTCACAGTTTGTTCAAGATTTTGGTAGTTGAGTATTGATCCTCCAAATTGGTGAAGGTTTTAAGTTATTCTTGATATAGAGGTGCTCTAACTTCAAGGATAACTTGTTCTTTTGGAGATTAACACTCTCCATCACTTTAAGCATCATGTCTAGGTCTTCTCGAGTGCGATCGACTAGGACTGATCCTACCCTAGGTGGTGGTGGGGTCGCATTATGTCGATTGGGTGGCGATGGTGATGGTGGTGGGTTGCATGAGAGTGCGTTTGAGATGTGATTTCCATTATCTTGATTTTTGTTTCTCTCAGGTTTTCCTCAAGTTTTCTCATCTTCTTTGCCCATTGCCTTTTCTCTTAGCTATCTTTCCATGCTCTTGTTCTTTTCTTAGTTATACTCTCAATCTCACTCGCTTCAGAATTCTTTACTTGACCTAGGCCTTGGTTTTGCTACAATGCTTGAGCTCTAGTGACTAGCTACATGGGGGCAGTGGAAGTCACATTTCCATAACAGAAACTGCAGCACGAACAAGAATATGCATAATATCATCATCATCTTGAGTACCTGCAGTTGTAACAATTATAGGTGTGATATGACGTTTTTCAACACCCTGCACAATGTTCCACAGTCCTTTTGCAACCAATACATGTCGCATCATATAAGCCCATAATGGGTAGTTGGTACCATCCTTATCCTCAACAACCAACATACGGAATACATCACTGCTTTCAGCCATGGCTAGTGACTAAAATACCTTGATGCAGAAAATTGATTGTATGTCAAAAAGTTGAACAGAACTGCCAAAGAAATTCTGCTAAACACGTAGCATACTTCGAGACGCTTATACTAGCGAGCCAAAATTGGTATATACCTTTGGCACAAAAAGACAAAATAGCCTACACAAGTGTTGCAATAGTGCATTCGGATGCCGAAATGAGCTGAGATCGCGATTTCGGCACCACATAGCGAAGCTATTTTGATCTCGAATACACATTGAGTATGCTCACCAAAACTCGTGTGATTCTGAGACTGCAACCGAAGAGGTGTCGACGATGCCCTAGATGAGATTTATTTTTAAAAAATTAATAGTTTATGAGATTTTGGAAAAACTAACAACAAAATCCAAAAATTCTTTCACAAATAGTTGCATAGTGATCTAATAAGCTTGTATGTCAATGTTAAGCAAAAATAACCAAAAAACACAAGAGATATTAAAGTCTAAATTTTTTCTTAGAAAATTTGAAAATCAATTTAGGCTAAAAACACAACAATGTCTCGTTGTTATACCACGTTGAGCATACAGGTAACAGGTAGAAAGCCAATACGTGCTATTTTCACCAAAAGCTTGAGAGGAAAGGATGTGAAATTTGCTCGAAATAAAGCCAAAAAACTTGTTGCAATTTAAATTTAAGCAAATGTGCTTTTTCACAAATTCAATACATAAAATTCAACTTGAAATGAGAGGAAGTCTCTATAATAACGGATCTGTAAAAAGGCTTGTTCATGAAAAGTGGGAATTATTCATGATTTTGAGACAATTCTTTGTTTCCAATTTCTTTTTCTTTTTGAGTCATTCCACACACTACAACATGTTATTACCTCTTGATTGGATTATTAAATTGATACTTTAACATTAATTCTTATCATATTATAAGTGGAGTATCAAGGCTAGATTCAATACTAAGAAGTTATCATAGTAAGTATTATCAATGGGACATGAATAATTCCCAAAATTCTTGAATTGGCCTTTAAATGAAAATCTAGGGTGTTGGAATTGACATGTGGGAATAAAAACAAGCACAATAGAAGAGGTTCATTGCAATGATACTCTCCAAAAAGCTCAAAATTTCCTTGAGCTTTGTAGTGGGATGAAGTAATCCTCCAAGAAAGAGCACTTTTATTGTGAAAAATGAAGGATCTTTGCGATGAAATTCTTCCAAATGCAAGAAAATGCTTTCAGCTTAGATAGGCTTAAGTAGAAAAGCATTTGCACCAACTTTCTCACAATGGAAAAACACAAGCTTTGGTACCACTTGAAAGGCCATGTGGAGAGCTATGCAGTGGTATGCCCTGTTCCTCCAAACGCCAAGGGAATGGGCTCTTGCATGAGGATAAAGAAAGTAGAGAGAGCCCTACACAGAAATTTGGAGGAGAAGTCCCATCCAAGTTATATGAGAGATTGGGACCAAGTTTTATTGATAAGTGACTTTTAAGTCACTTGGAGGTGTTCACACATGGTCAATGACCAAAGTCCTAAAAATAATGTAAACGCCTATAACCCCAATTTCGGGTCCAAAAAATATAACAAAACTATGTATGGAAAGCTCTCGAAGAGAGTTATCAATTAAAAGCATCAAAATATACAAAAGGAGAGCCCTTGGGGCCTTTATCCCCAACATCTCTTGTAAGTCTAATGTGCTTTAGTTTTTCACTCTCATGTTTTTAGCATTCATACCAAATCTATGGGGTTTGCTCTTTACTTTGTTTCTTTTGTTGATGACTATTGTAGGAAGCTTCAGGTTTATTGGTTAAAATCTAAGGATGAAGCCTTTGTTGCATTTATAAAGTTGCATTTGTGACCACCCAAAGATGTAGGAAGCTGAAATGCTTAAGCAAAAATGATGGAGCTGAGTTTAGAAATGCCGAGTTCAACAATTTTGTGAAAATCTCGGCATTAAGAGGGATTTCAGTCCCATAAAACCCCTCTTCTAATGGTGTGTCCAAAATGTATAATAGGACTTTATGTGAGAGGGTGAGATGTATGCTTTCCAGAGCTAATCTCCCTCATGGATTTTGGGGAGAGGCTCTCGAAATTGTAGTTCATGTTTACAATCAATCCCTAACACATCCCTAAATCTACACATCCCTAAATCCACACATCCCTAAATCCACACATCCCTAAAAGGTGGCATGCTTAAAGAGATTTGGTTTGGCATGTTGGATGTGAGGAAGGCCCAAATAATAGTCTTAGGTAATCCAAGATCTTTTTGGCTCCTAGAAACTTAGCACATACACACCTTAACCAAATAATGACAAATGAGTAGACAAGAGAATAGAGAAAAGACAAGTTTAAAAGAGTAGCAATCAAACACTATCTGTGCACTTAAAATTACTTAATGAAATTGTACAATGGAAATAATGATAAAAATCTGAATATAGGCTAAAAGAAAAGTTCTAGATTTTAAATATAGAGAAAAGTGTCGAGGAGAGTGTGTGTAAGAGGAATATATGCAAATATGAAGTGTAGAGTCTGTTTATAATAGTCTAACAACAAACCCTAATTGAAGTTAGATCTTCTATGATGATGAGAAACAATTATATGTTCTCTGATCATGTCTTTTCTAATTGATAAAATAGGAGGTAAAAACCAGGTAGTGAATCAACAATAGAAGAAAACATGAATATGAGATCTAATACTCACGAAAATCAAGAGACACACACAAGATGTGTGTCGAAGACAAGGAGCAGCCATCATATGTTTCTTCAAGCTTGCATGCTCCTAGTTCAAAATCCTAAAGCTCAAGCTTCAATTAGCTTTTAGAGTTAATGTAGATTGCAGAATATGACCCCTTCTTTTGTTAACTTTAAAGCAACCTTGCAAAACATGAAAAGAAAAACAAAAAAACAATCTCGAAAAGAATTCAAATTCCTTTGTTTTATTGCTTGCTTTTGTTTAGATTAATCCTAGCCATTGATTTCATGGCTATTCAAACTTTTAATCTTAGCCATCCATAAGAAGTTAGATCAAAAGTAAACTTTTGGTAGAAATTAGGGTTTGACTTTAGATAGGGTTTTAGGTCTTGGATGGATGCATACTATATTATCAAAAGGAACCTCTTGAAGATAACTTTTAAGATATAAAATAAATTTTTTTGACCATCTTTGACCAATTTTGACTATCTCCAAAATTAAGGATGGTTGGAATTTTGGCATTTTCACATTGTTTTCCCACAATCTCGCCCTCAATATCATAATAGCATAAAGTTCAATAATCTATATAATTTTTTATGTCTATCACTAGATACTAATTTGGTAAATATATGTGCCACATTCTCACTTGGAGGTACATAAAGAAGCTGAATGTGCTTCTTAGATACCTTCTTACAAATATAATGATAATGAACTTCAATATGCTTAGGTCCTTGCATGATGAATATGATTCTTTGAAATAGCAATAACACTTTGACTATTTGAATATATCTCCATAGAAAGTTGAACATGAACTTCAAGATATATTAAAATTTTTTGCAACTATGTAGCCTAAGTGTAAGTGTAGAGGAAGCCGGATACTTGCATAATTCATAGTTCCTTTCAAATATTTGCAAATTCATTTAGTAGCTTGGCAATGAATTTTGAGAGGTTAGTTCATGAACCTTGAGACTTGAGAAAGTGAAAACTGAATGTTAGGAGGTGTATTACATAAATAGATCAAGCAATCAAGTACTTGACCATATATCATAGCATCAAGAGGTTCTAAATCTGCATCTGCTTGTAATGATACATTAACATCCATAAGTGCTTGCATAGGTTTAGAATCTGACATTTCAAACCTTTCCAATAGTTTCTTAATGTATTTTGTTGTGTTATATAGATATAATCATTCTTGAATATGAAATCAATGCCAAGATAATAATGTAAAATGCTTAGATCATTAAGATCAAATGTTTTCTTAAGTTCTAATATAAAAAATTAAAGATCTGAGCCTTTGGTACGTATCATAATCATATCATCAATATTATGATCAAAAGATCTCGTTTTGATTTAACATAGAAGGCATCTTTTAAGTTCTTAAAACCAATAGATAAAAGATATAAATGAATCTTTCCATACCAAGCCTTGCTACATATTTCTAACCATAGAGAGATTTTTTAAGTTTGCATACTAAATGTTCATTATCTGATTCTCCAAATCCATTCGATGGTATATAAACAGTAATCATTAAGAAAATATGTCTTAATATCTAACTGGTATACTTTCCAACCAAAGATTGAAACAAGAGAAAGCACAATCCTGAGTATGATAAATCTAGAAGTAGGTGCAAATGTTTCATCATAGTCCATACCTTTCTTTTCTAGATAACTTTTGACAATTAACTTTGCTTTATACTTGTCTATTGTACCATCGAGTTTTATTTTGATCTTGAAGATCCACTTAACACCAATAACTATCTTACGTTTTTCTAACTCACAAAGCTTTAAGTTTTATTCTTATTAATAGAATCAATCTCCTCTTTCATTGCTTTCTTCCAAATAGAACTATGTAAAGCCTCTTTGATACTAGCAAGCTCTTTTTGAGCTGACGTAAGAGCAAGAATATTATGAACCTCAAAAGTTTTTGCATAATTTACCTGGTTTGCTTGATCTTTTTGACTTTTTATCCTTTCTTTAAAACTCTGGATGCCACTATCTTGCACTATTTGCAAAAAACACTTTGGAATTTTTTGAAAAACTGGTGCAATCTTGTAATCCTTTGCAACTCTTTCTTTTGGGGATCTTGAAGATTCTTCGATTTCAAAAGTTGGTTCTTCAATAGGTTGAGTAGGAATGTGAGAGGATGGTTGGAGATAATGGTGTATATTTAGTAGTAGGAATTACAACTTTCTCTTTTCCTTTGCCTTCAGAAACCTTTGGTTCCCTATCTAGTTGAGTATAAGAATCCAAGTTTCTAAAAATGCATAATTGTTTGCTTCAATAAGATTTAGAATTTTTGCATCTTTATCATATACTTGACTTTCTACTACATAGGCACTATCTAAGAGTAGGATTTTACGTGTTTTTATGTGTTTTTGATACATAGAATCTATAGCTTTTCCTTCAATAGTATATCCAATTAATAAGGCTTTGATAGCTTTCATATCAAGCGTACCATGTTCCTTCTTCTCAATGTGAACATAAGAGAGAGAACCAGAAACTTTAAAATAATCCATATTGGGCTTGTTGCCATAATAAGCTTCATAAGGTGTAATCAATTTCAAATCTTTCATGGAAAATACTTGTTTAGAATGTGATTAGATGAGTGAATCGCATTGTACCAAAACTTAGTTGAAAGCTTATGTGAAGTCATCATACAATGTGCCATTTCAACAAGTGTCCTATTCTTTCTCCCTACAACAACATTCTATTTTGAAGTGTAAGCAATAGTGAGTTGATGAGAGATACCTTTGTACCATTGTGGCTACCCGAGGTGTCTAGCTACAGTTACCTTCAGAAATTTTGTTGCTATGGTTGAAAATGAAAGTCAAGCTAAAACTCAGATTTTAAGAAATGATAGAGAAGGAGACTACATGTCTAATGGCTTTAATTCATAATTTGAAGACAAAGGTATCTCTCATCAACTCACTATTGCTTACACTCCAAAATAGAATGCTATTGTAAGGAGAAATAATAGGACAATTGTTGAAATGGCACATTCTATGATGACTTCATAGAAGCTTTCACCTACGTTTTGGTATGATGCGATTCACTCATCTAATCACATTCTAAAAAAGTATCTTTGAAAGTGAAAACACCTTATGAAGCTTATTATGGTAACAAGCCGAATATGAACTATTTTAAAGTTTTTGGTTCTCTCTCTTATGTTCACATTGAGAAGAAGGAACATGGTAAGCTTGATATGAAAGCTATCAAAGCATTATTTATTGGTTATACTATTGAAGGCAAAGCTATAGATTCTATATACCAAAAAAACATAAAATCCTACTCTTAGACAATGCCTATGTAGTAGAAAGTCAAGTCTATGATAAAGACACAAAAATTGTAAATCTGATTGAAGAAAACAATTATGCATTTTTTGAAAGAAACTTGGATTCTTATATTCAACCATATAGGGAGATGATCAATCTTCTCAATCCCCAAAGGTTTCTGAAGATAAAGGAAAAGAGGAAGTTGTAATTCCTACTATTGAATATAAACCACTATCTACAACCATCCTCTCACATTCCTACTCAACCTATTGAAAAACCAACTTTTGAAATTGAAGAATCTTCAAGAGCCCAAAAGAAAGAGTTGTGCAAGATAGTGGCATTCAGAGTTTTAATGAAAGGATAAAAAGTCAAAAAGATCAAGCAAACCAAGTAAATTATGCAAAAACGTTTGAGATTCATTATATCCTTGGTCTTACTTCAATTCAAAATGAGCCTACTAGTATCAAAGATGCTTTACATCATCCTATTTTGAAGAAAGCAATGAAAGAGAAGATTGATTCTATTAATAAGAATCAAACTTGAAGCTTTGTGAGTTACCAAAATGTAAGACAACTATTGGTGTTAAGTGGATCTTCAAGATCAAAAGAAAACTTGATGGTACAATAGACAAGTGTAAAGCAAAGTTCATTGTCAAAATTTATGCAGGAAAGAAAGGTATTGAATATGATGAAACATTTGCACCTACTTCTAGAATTATCATAGTTAGGATTGTGCTTTCTCTTATTGCATTCTTTGGTTGGAAAGTATACCAGCTAGATATCAAGACATATTTTCTTCATGATTACCATTTATATAATCACATGGATTTGGAGAATCAGATAATGAACATTTAGTGTGCAAACTTAGAAAAGCTCTCTATGCTTGGAAATTTGCAGCAAAGGCTTGGCATGAAAAGATTCATTTATATATTTTATTTATTGGGTTTAAGAAATTAAAAGATACTCGAATCTTCATACTTTTCTATTAGAACTTAAGAAAACATTTGATGTGAATGATCTTGGGTTTTTACATTGTTATATAGGCATTGATTTCATATTCAAGAATGATTGTATCTATTTAACACAACAAAATACATTAAGAAACTATTGGAAAGGTTTGAAATGTCAGATTCTAAACCTATGCAAGCACTTATGGATGTCAATGTATCATTACAAGCAAATGTAGATTTAGAACCTCTTGATGCTATGCTATATGGTCAAGCACTTGATTGCTTGATCTATTTATGTAATACACCTCCTAACATTCAGTTTGCAATTTCTCAAGTCTCAAGGTTCATGAACAAACCTCTCAAAATTCATTGCCAAGTTATTATAAATGAATTTTCAAATATTTGAAAGGAACTATGAATTATGCAATGGTTTTTCGAAAGTTGCCACATTTTATACTTCAAAGGTTTTACATATTCTGATTGGTCACCGAAAATGGTTACATCTTCAAGTGAAGCAGAGTATTGGGCTTCCTCTACACTTACACTTAGGCTATATGGTTGCAGAAAATTTTAATTTATCTTAAATTTCATGTTCCTTTTTCTATGGAGATATATTCACATAGTCAAAGTGTTATTGTTGTTGCAAAGAATCATATTCATCATGCAAGGACCTAAGCATATAAAAGTTCATTATCATTATATTTGTAAGAAGGTATCTAAGAATTACATTCAGCTTCTCTCTGTACCTCCAAGTGAGAATGTGGCATATATATTTACTAAAGCATTATCTAGAGACAAACATAAAAAATTATATAGATTATTGAACTTTATGCTATTATGATATTGAGGGCAAGAATATGGGAAAACGATGTCAAGATGCCAAAATTCCAACCATCCTTAATTTTGGAGATAGTAAAAAATTGGTCAAAGATGGTCAAAAAAGTTTATTGTATATCTTTAAAGTTAACTTCAAGAGATTTCTTTTGATATATAGCATGCATCCATGTGAGACCTAAAACCCTATCTAAAGTCAAACCCTAGTTTCTACCTAAAGTTTACTTTTCATCTAATTTCTTATGGATGGCTAAGATTAAAAGTCTGAAAAGCCATGAAATCGATGGCTAGGATTAATCTAAACAAAAGCAATCAATAAAACAAAGGAATTTGAATTCTTTTCAGGATTGTTTTTTGTTTTGCTTTTCATGTTTTTCACATTTTTTCTGAGGTTGCTTCAAAGTTATAAAAAGAAGAGGTCATAATCTACAATCTACATTAACTCTAAAAACTAATTGGAGCTTGAGCTTTATGATTTTGAACTAGAAGGATGCAGATTTGAAGAAACTTTTCTTCGATGCACATCTTGTGTGTGTCTGCTGATTTTCATGAGTATTAGATCTCATATTCATGTTTTCTTCTATTGTTGCTTCACTACCTAGTTTTTACCTCCTACTTAATCAATTAGAAAAGACATGATTGGAGAAGATATAGCCACTTCTCATCATCATAGAAGATTTGACTTCAATTAGGGTTTGCTGCTAGACTATTATAAACAGTCTGTACACTTCATATTTGCATATATTCTCTTACACACAATTTCCTTAGCACTTTTCTCTACATTTAAAATTTAGAACTTTTCCTTTATCCTATATTCAGATTTCAATAATTATTTCCATTGTACAATTTCATTAAGTAATTTTTACTATGTAGATAGTATTCAATTGCTACTCTTTTAAACTTGTCTCTTCTCTATTCTCTTGTCTACTCATCTCTCATTATTTGGTTGGTGTGTATGTGCTAAGGTTCTAGGAGCCAAAAAGATCTTGGATTACTTGCAATGATTATTTTGGCCTACTTCACTTCCAACCTGCCAAATCAAACCTCTTCAAGGATGCCACCTTTTAGGGATGTGTGATTTAGTGATGTGTGAGGGATCGATTGTAAACATGAACTACAACTTTGAGAGCCTCTCCCCAAAATCCATGAAGGAGATTAGCTCTAGAGAGCATACATCGCACCCTCTCACATAAAGTCCTAATATACATTTCAGCCACACCATTAGAAGAGGGGTTGTATGGGATTGTAAATCCCTCTTAATACCAAGATTTTCACAAAATTTGTTGAATTTGGCATTTGTAAACTCACGTCCATCATTTTTGCTTAAGCATTTCAACTTTGTACCTGTTTGTGTGCTCACAAATGCAATTTCTTTAATGCAACAAAGGCTTCATCCTTGGAAATAAACCTGAAGCTTCCTACAATAGTAATCAACAAAAGAAACAAAGTAAAAAGCAAACCCCATAGATTTGGTGGGAATGCTAAAAACATTAGAGTGAAAAAAGCAAGCACATTAGAGTTACAAGAATGTTGGGGATAAAGGCCCCAACGAATCTCCTTTTGTTTATTTTGATGCTTTCAAATTGATAACTCTCTTCGAGAGCTTTCCATACGTATTTTTCTTATATTTTTTGGACCCTAAATTGAGGAGGTATAAGCATCTACATTATTTTTATGACTTTGGTCATTGGCCATGTGTGAAATCTTACCAAAGTTCATTTGTGTAGATTGTTTTTAATGGTCTTCCAGATTCACATTAGAGTTTTGCCTCTACTCTTTGATTGATGATCAAAGGAAATCCTAATGCCTTAACATTTGAGGAGTTAGTCTCTATTTTGTTGCAAGAAGATCAGTCCACATAGAACATGTCCATTATGTGTGTTGCAAATCAAGATTTCCTAGCTAGTTAGAAGGGAAAAGGTAAATGGAGCTCATCTACTAGTAAGCAAAAATTCTCTAATGTTGCACAGTCAAAGAAGGAAGAGAAAGAAAAGAAGAAAACAAAAAAGCACAAACAGTTTTGCAAATACTATAAGGGAAATGATAATGTCATAAAGAGTTGTCCAAAACTGGCTGCAAAATAGGCTAAGAAGAAAAAGATTGGAATGGTTTTTGTAGAGGCCTCTACCCTTAAACAAAGTCTACTAATCTTCTTCAAAATGAAGAATGGGAATTTACTACTGTGACCCATCTTCTCATGAGCAGTGTATGTCTGTAGTAGACTTAGATGTTTGGTAGTTGGATAGTGGGGCAACCAAGCATCAATTAATAAGATCATTTTGACTACTACAAATGGTAGTTCTTTTGCATTTTCAAATGCTTTTTATGTACCAAGGATCAAGAAAAAATTATTTCCAGCTTCAGCATTAGCCAAGATTGGCTTGGTTGTCAAATTTGTTGATGAAAGATGTACAGCATGATCTCTTAAATGGCGATGTTATTATTTCTTCTAGCATTTTATGTCGTGGGCTGTATAAGCTCATAGATATATGCAAAATAATTTGTGAATGATTGAGCATTTAAAGTTCAAGATTCTCAGGCTATCTTAGATGCAAAGCTTTGGCATGCACACTTTGGTCATCTGAATTTTGCGAGTTTGATATGCCTGCACAAATCTAAAATGGCATTCTCTCTACCTAAACTTGATGTACCTTGTAAACATGTCAGTGAAAGATATATTTTGGCCAAATGCAGTGTTCATCTTTCCCAAAAGATGGCTCAGTTCGAGCTATGCATAAATTGGAGCTTGTTCATAGTGATTGTGATCCTATGCAAACAAGTTATTTCAGAAACTACCTTTACTTTGTTACTTTTATTGATGATTTCTCTAGGCATGCATGGGTGTAT
Organism: Ceratopteris richardii; assembly: GCA_020310875.1. Taxonomy (NCBI): domain Eukaryota; kingdom Viridiplantae; phylum Streptophyta; class Polypodiopsida; order Polypodiales; family Pteridaceae; genus Ceratopteris; species Ceratopteris richardii. Next base: position 339,028 of record MU260152.1, on the reverse strand, counting down.
CCATTGAAAGAAAATTATTTCGAAGTTTTTATGTGCTTCAAATAATTTCTAGCCATGGTTGAAAATTTGTCAGCATTTAAATTGGGCACCCTCCGTTCTAATCAAGGTGGGGGGGATGAATGTCTTTTGATTTTAACACATTTCTAGCTGAGCATGGGATAAAGCATTAGCGTACAATGTCGTATACACCTCAAAAAAATGGAGTTGTTGAAAGAAAGAATAGGTCTCTCATGGAGATGGTGAGATCTATGGTCAAAAGTTAGGCTTTACCACATAGCTTCTCGCTTGAGGCTTTTATGTGTGCAACATATGTACTTAATAGGTGTCCCACCAAATCCTTGCAATCTATCACAACATATGAGGCTTGGCACAGTTGCAAGCCATCTGTTGCTCATTTGGGTGTCTTTGGTTGTCTAGTGTATGCATTAGTGCCTTAACAACAACAAAAGAAATTGGATGATAAAGTAATGACATATATTTTTGTAGGATATAGTTCTCAAAGCAAAGACTATTAGCTATATCATCCAAATAATAAATGCATTTTGGTTAGCCGTGATGTTGTTTTTGTGGAAGATGTAGTTCAACCATTACTTTCTTATACCAAGAAGACTTCAGTTAGCTCTAGAGATGTGTATGACACTTTTTTGCCTCTTTTCACAGATGGACAATTAATGGTTGGTCTGAATGAGGCAATTTTTTAGCCTTTACAAGTTCCACATGATGATGCAGATCATTCCATTTCTAATGCAGATTTACATGATGCTCTTGTTGATGAGAGGGATGATATAAAGGAGGCCAAAAGTATGCCTAAATGGCTGGTGCAAACTTTGAGAGATAGAAAATTATATGCACCCTTACCATATCATACTCATTCAGTCTCTCATAGTGCTTCCTTTGCATCAAATTGTTATGCGATGGCTGCCTTTGGTCATGTGATGAGATTGAGCCTATTTATTTTGATGAAGCACAAAATTTAGAAAATCGGATGGCTAATATGCAATCAAAATATGATGCTATTATGAAGAATGGTACTTGTTATTTATGTGATCTTCCTCCAAGAAAAAAGGCCTTTGGCACTAAATGACTATACAAGCTAAAATGTAAGCCTGATGGAGCAGTTGACATGTATAAGGGTAGGCTTGCAAAAGGTTACGTTCTAGCGAAAGGCATTGATTTTGATGAGACCTTTGGTGTACTTCTGATCATTTTTGTGTATGTTGATGACATGCTATTTTTGGTCCTAATGAGAATCATATTATTGAATTTAAGGCTAGTTTTCATGCCTCTTTTAAGACGTTAGATTTTGGGAGTTTCCGTCATTATTTGGGCATTCAATATTGGAATTACAAAGTTTTGTACAGTTAGCAAGATACCATAGAAACTTTGTATCAAACCATTCTAAGATATCAATCCCTTTATATGAAAAGTTGAAGGGAAACCCAAAAAATATTTCTTAGGTTAAGGAACATGGAGAGAGTATTGAAAAACTAAATAAAGTTGTTGCATCAACCTCGGTTCTACAAATTGTAGATCAAAACAAAACCCTTTGTGATCGAGATATATGCAAATGAGCTTGTAATTGGAATTGTGCTTATTCAAAATGGCTAGCCAATTGATTTTGAAAGTTAAAAGATAAATCTAGCTCAAAGAAAGTATTCCACCTATGAGATAGAGCTTTAATTCATTGTGTGTGCTTTGAAGAAATGGAGATATTATCTATTTGTTGCCAAAGTAACCATATTATTTGACCAAGTAAATATCAAATAGCTTGCAAATCAAGTAGAGTGAAAAGGTAGAAAAGCTAGATGGGATGGGATACTTCAAGATTTGACTATGATCTTGGACATTAGAAAGGGATAATCAATTTGATTGCAGATGCTTTAAGTTGCATTCCTATGTTAAATTCTTGGAGTTTTATATAAATGTCCAATGATTTGATCAGGTCAATGAAATGAAAGCATTATGAGGATCCAAGTTTTAAAGAATCTTGGAAGAAAGTTCTTAGTAATATATCTTGAGATTATAAGTTTAAACATTACAATATCCAAGATGAGTACTTATTGTATAAAGGAAGGTTTTGTGTACGTTGTGATCAATTAAGAAGAAATGTCTTATTTGAATGTCATGGTGCCCCTATTGCATGTCATCAAGGCATCAACAAAACCTATGAATTAGTCAAGAGATATTTCTACTGGCAGAATGTACACAAAGATGTGTAGAGCTATGTGCTTGAGTGTACAACATGTCAAGTGAATAAAGAAAAAAAATTTAATGTGGCCAATTAAGAATAACTTGGACCTTTTGAAGATCTTCATGTATTCCTTTTTAAGATATAATGTGGCCGAGATATTTGATTTTTGTTTATGTTATTATGTATGTATTAGGTAACTATGTAATTTTTCACATATCATGCAAAGTATCCTGCAAATGCTCATAAGGAAATCTGTCATGAAGAGCACTCCCATAACACACGTCAAGAGGAGAACTCACACATCCCCCACTCTTCTCATCCAAGTAGTAATCAAAAGGATAGAGAACTACATGATGCTAAGGACCAATGTAGACTCAAACATACTCCCTAACCTATCAAGGCTAGACAAGGCTATCAAATCAAGGTTATGTGCTCTTATCTACACCTATCAAACACACACACATACAAATACAAGAAGTTCTAATAAGTCCAACGTAAGATTTTGAATCTAGAGATAGAAGTAGATGAAGTTACAATATAGCATAAGGAATTCACAAGATATACAAGTTATCCATAACTCCACAATCTCCAAAGTCGAAGATGATCTCCTCCAAATAGATAAACTCCAAGTTGATGCACACCTTGAAGATAATGGATAACACATAACTTCACCTCTCCAAGTGCAAGGAACACATTCTCCTCCACAATCTCAATAGAAGATAGTTCCACAAACCACAATTAATAATATGATGCTCCATAACACTTTATATAGGCAAGTTATTCCATACTTTTCCAACCTAAAAGGGCCTAAACATCATGCTTCTATAATTCTCAGTAGAAATCTTGCCACATTTTATGTTTTTTTTTTTGCTTTTCCTTGATTTTAAAACTATCTTTTGATATAGTATATGTTATATAATGAAAATTTCTTAGGTTTTCTAATTAAATTGCTTTTTGCACTAAAATTGCTTTTCATTTGAAATCAAGGTTTGACTATATGCCATTGGACAACTCTTGATGAGTGCTATCATAGTATGCAAGAAAAAGCCAAGTTCTTATCTTATGAGCTGTTTGACCAAGCTTCAAATTTAAATTCGAAGTTTTCCTTGCAATCTTGAGCTTCCTAATGTAAGGTTGTTTGGATTTTCAACATTATGGACAACTAGTAAATCTTGCAATTTTTTTATGCTATCTTGTAACTTCGTGTACTTCAACTTGGAATGTGATGAACATATCTAGAATATGGCTCCCTTTATCTCTCTTATGTATTGTGTATTTTCTACCTTGACTCCATTTTCTCTATGTCTCTATGTCGATTGTGGGCCATAAAAGTTGGTGGATTGGGTGAACCAGTGACACACCATAGAAGAGGAAAGAAAACTCAACATAGATGAAGTTGACAACTACTAAGAAGGAATCTATCTATAAGGTAAAGCAATTTATTGAAGATATTTACTTTCCCATTTATGAAATCCCTGTAGGGTGGAAGAAAGAATAGGATGCACAAATTGATATCCAAAGTGATCCTGCATATGAAACTTAGTATATGTGGGATAAAGTGATGGAACATTGCAAAGATGAAGAAGAACCCATGGAAACATTGATGGGTTGGAACCTTTTCAAAGAAATTAAGCCAGGCAAGGTGCAAGACCCTCATCCTATATTAGTGGCCACCTAGTTATGGAATTATCCAAAGATGATTTCACAGGTGAAAAAAGATCCTTGGGTCTTTGCTAGGCTATCTAGACTCAAAAAATTAGAGGAAATTCACCTACATGCAGCAAGGTAGTTGGAGGAGACACAAAACAAAAGAAAGGAAGCTCATGATAGAAATTTATGGAATAACAAATTACACATTGGTATGCTTGTTCTCTTGCATAGACCAAAATTAGAGGCTCAATTGCGAGGCCGTGGCTTCCTTATTGGGAAGGACCATATAGAATAAGAGAAATGCTACAATGGGGTCCAGTGTAGTTAGAGACTTTGGATGGAGAGGTGGTGCCACTATTCAACATCTGCAAGCTCAAACCCTATCATCAACAGAATTAAAGCTTCTTTGCTTGAATCCATTCAATGAATCCATCTTTTTTGTCTACATCTGTGGGACAAATTTTAATCTCTCTTTCTCTCTCGTGCATGCATGGAGAGGTTTAGCATCTATACAAAGAGATTTGTCATGACAACCATAGTCTCAATATTTCTACGCATAGAAAACAATCCCAAGGAGTTCATGACCTAATTGAGTAGTTTGCTGCTCTGCACGTGTATGCTTACACGATTCAAGCTTTGAGGTATATGAAGCCATGAAGAACTCACCACTCATGAAGAAAAAGTGATTCAAAATTTGGATACTACCAGAAACCCAAATAATATGATTGCAGTTGCAGAAAAAATGTGACAACTCCTGCCACTTCTACTTTTTCAACCGTTCAAGTTGATAGTGTAGTAGAGAGGTGAACAAGCTCATCGTGTTGTGATTCTTCAACCATGGCAGTGGGAATCTCTCCCTTTGTAAACAATGAAATCTCTACTATCTTAGTTTTCATCATGGTATCTCCATCAAAATATTGAGGATGAAGTTAAAATTGATAAGACATTTTTGATCTATCTAAAACATAGGATGTGTGTACTCCATAGTGCTACAAACGTCCTTGGATCGCTGTTTGAGACTAGGATCATCTCAGTTTCACACTCAACTTACTTGTACACTCATTCGGTTGGAGATGAAAAGGAACATGTATAGAACAAGAACATACAAATCCTCTTTCAGCTCATAGATGGAAAGTACTCCTTTCTCTTTCTAAGAAATGGCAACTGCTTATTGTGTCTAGCTCTCTCCTTTGAATATTCTATGCCTTGTAGTCCAACAAGGTTTGAAGATCGCCAGATGATGAAACATAATGGATAATGATTTCACCATGGATATGAGGTGACCAATCATCAGACGATGATGCTAGAAGGACTCTCCATTGAAGAAATACTAATGCAAGTTTGATGTCTAAATACTAATGCAACTTTGAACAAAAACCAAAGTGGGGGTGATAATCAAGCTTAATAGAATATACTATGATAAGAAAAAAAAATGGAATAATGCTTAGAAGCACTCTTGTTGAAGAAATAAGAGAAATGGGAGGGAGGTATTAGAAAGGAAATGTATGCTAATGATGAAGATAATTTAAGCAAACTTCAAAAACAAATGCTATGAAAAAAAATTACCTATGCTCTGATACCATGTTGAAATGAAATCTACTCCTAATCTATTAAAATCCACACAATAAACAAGCTATGGAGTAAGAAATGAAATATATGAATACATGACAAAATGAATTACATACAATGCTTTATGATCATGGTGACTCCATGAGATGAGAAACACACTCTTAGGGATGGGCTAGAGTGAATGAGCTTATGGGGATTAAAGTGAGGCCCTCCTTATATGAAGTTGAGGGAAAATCTCCTTGCATGTAGGATAAATGAGCTTACATGAGAATGAAGGTGATTTTGGACAAAAGGGTAGAACATGGAAATCTCAACATAGGAAATCATTGCCTCCCCTCTCTCTACTCCACCTAGATGACCAACCCTCCCAACTCTCCCTACTCCACCTAGGTGACCACCTCACTTTTCCCCTAGTTTCCATAGGGAGCCATCCCCTATCCCTAACCCACCTAGGCAACCATACCCTCACTTATCCTCACTCCACCTAGGAGGCCATCACTCGACAAAATCTCCCTAATCCACCATAGGCAACCATCTCCACTCCTTAATCCACCAAGGAGACTATACCATCAACCCTTATCTACTCTATCCTAGGCAACCATCCCTTACATTCCCACTACTTCACCCTAGGGCACCATGCAATTCTCACCCTCTCCCTAGTTCCCACGAGGTGACCATCCCCTCACTTCTCTCCCTACCCAACTTGAGGTCACCACATCCTCAGCCTTCCCCCTACTTTAACCTAGGTGACCATCTCCGGAACGATCTCCTTGCTCTACCTTAGGTGACCATCCCCTTACCCTCTCCCCACTCCACCAAGGCAACCACACTTTCAAACTCTCCCTAATCCACCATAGGCAACCATCCCCTCAACCTCTCCTCTCCCTACACCATTCACTCACCCTCTCCCTACTCCACCTAGGTGACCACCCTTCCCAACTCTAGCCACTCCACCTAGGTGACCATCACCCCCTCACCCTCTCCCTACTTCCCCTAGGAAACCCTCCCATCTTCCCTCTCGCTAAACCACCTAAGCATCTTTGCCTCACATCTTTTCTACTCCCCCTAGGTGACAATCCTCTCTCCCTTCTCCCTACTCACACCTAGGCAACCATGTCCTCCCTATATCCCCACTGCACCTAGGCAACCATCACCCCCTTGCCCTCTCCCTACTTCACCTTAATTGATCACACCCTCACCCCTCTCCCTACCCCACCCAGATGGCCACATCACTTCTCCCGTACTTTCCCTAGGTGACATTCCACTCTTCCTAAACCACCTAGTAAATCATACCATCAATCCTCTCTCCACTTACACTTTTCGGCTCTCACTACACCTAGGTGACCACCCCTTCACCCATTCCATTAATCCACCCCTTGGTGACCATACTTCACCATCTCTATACTGTGCACACACCATCACACATTGCCCACCATGCCCACAACCATTTTTGATAGCTATCCCTTCTTAAATCCTCACTTCATCATCCACTAATCTCATGCCAAAGGTGACCATCAATCATGATAATTGTCTAAACTCCTACTAGGGGTGACCATTAAATAACAATCACCATCCAATCTTGTGCCAGAGGTGTAAATTCTCTTTGTCTCTCTCTGTATGTATCTCACTCTCTATCTCTCTCTCAACCACATCATCAACTTCCATGTTTCCTCGCCAACCGCTCTCTCTATCTCTAATTTTTGTAAACCACCATATATATATATATATATATATATATATATATATATATATATATATATATATATATATATATATATATATATATATATATATACACACACACACACACACACACACACACACACACACACACACACACACACACACACATATATATATATATATATATATATATATATATCACTCTCTCTTTCTCTCTTTGTCTCTCTCCCTATCTCTCTCTACCTATCTCATCGAGTTTGCCAACCACACTGACCAAGAGCGGAACTCTAACCCTTTGTCTTTCTTTGCTATCTTTGAGTCGACCAATAGCTACACATCTCTCTCTCTCTCCCCCTCACTCTAGCTTCCTCTCTCTACCTATCTCCTTTAGTGTTCCAAATCTATTGTAAGCCATTGTGATCCTCAACCTCTCTCTCTACCTCTCTCTCTCTCTCTCTTGCCCCTATCTCTCTCTACCTCTGTGTGGGGTGAGCAACATATGCCTTCTTCTTTATGTCTCTTGCTCTCTATATCCGATTCTATGTAGTGTGAGTCTCTCTATATCCTTCTCTCTCTCTCATTCACTCTCTTCCTCTCTAACATATGAGAAAGGTTTTTCTTCCTACATGACCACCAATGGGATCTACAATGTGATGGAGGACTCATTCCTTGGTTTGGGCCACCGATGACATTTACCTTGTGATGAGCACTATGCTCTTCAAGATTTGCGTAGACATATTTTTTGTGAGGTTGAGGAACTTATTTCCTCAAAAATGTTTTTGGGAGAGATGAATCCACTTAATATGATAGGATTCATTGCATCATTTGCATATATTTTCTTGATATCCAAGACATTCAAGAATTTTTACTTCATTTTTTTCATTGTTTTGAATCATGAGACTATGCTTTGGTCTTTGTTTTGGCATGATGTGGATGCACCCTTCTCAGGGGCTAGTGGGCCACTAGTTAGGATGGTTACATGAGAATAAAACATGTTTTCATTGTAATCTATGTTAGGACATCTTCAAGGATGGAGGACTAGTAGGATTATGGTAGAACTATGTGATGATTTGATCATAGATGTGATGATGAGCACCCATAAGGTAATCTATATTTAGGGTATGACCATAAGAGATTGTGTTTGACTATTGGGACCTTCATGCTCTTGGTGATGGATATTAGAATGAAAAACATGTTTCTAGCCCACACATGGTGGACATAGGAGTCCATCAATGTTTTTGGAAATTGGAATGGGCATTGGGATGTGCTCTATTTTGTATAGTATGTGCATCTTTATCTACGAGGGGACTTCTATAAGATTGTCTTTGTCCAGAGTCCCAACAATGGAGAGCTAGCACTACTATGGAGTCTATAATGAGACAATTTTTTGAACCTCTATGAGTGAGGATGACATTGTGGTCATCACCAGATTAGTCTGGTTATGGAGAGAGTGCCATCATTAGTTCTACCATTAGAAGAAGTGGGCTTTTCTTACCTTCTTGTGGAATTATTATTTCCATTACATGATGTGCCCCAAAATACGTTTTTTGTGATTTGGCAACTTTTGGCACTCAGTTACCATTGGGAGGCCCATTAGTTATGCCTGGAAGGGAGTTGTGTTATCTTCTTGAGAGGAAGTTGTATTGTCTGTCTGAACGGGGTTTCTGTTGTCTTCCCAAAAGGGTTAGTTTTTGGCATTCTAGTGACTCTTGACATTTGGTTTTTGTTTTCCTTTATACAACTGCGAAGAAACACATGGGGCATTATCATAGTCCAAAATCGATTTTTTGTTTGTTTCTAGGCACATAGTGTCATACAAAAAATTCAAAGATAAAAAATTGTATATTGTAATATTGTTATACTTCAATCCACATAAAAAACAATGAAACAACATGATCCTATCCACAATTATTCATTCCATTCATTCATAATCCATTACAAAATTTGTCTCTGTCAGACTTAGAGACATCAATCTTTGATCACTCCTATTTGCTCCTTTTACATAGCTTGGCCTAGGTCTGTGTCTTAGTTGCATTCTAGCATGCAACCCCAATGCCATGTCTATTCTGCTATCACATGATTTCTTTAAAAGGATTCATATCTACAAAATCCACTAGACTCTATTGACACAACTATATTTTTGAATTACAAAAAATTGTAGTAGTGGCCAATACTTGGCATGCTCACAGGACCTGAGCCCCTAGACAAGTTTAACACTATCAACAAAAGGTGGGGACTATTGAGACTCAGATGTTTCAGGGAAGTCAACAACAGACGTGCGTTTCCACAATTATAGATGTTGTATATTACAGGACATTATTTAAGAGTTTTCCATAGTTCGGAGTTGTTTAAATATTTCTTCATTTAATGTATAACAATCAGATGTGTCTTAAGACTAAAGAAAAGTTTGCAAATGAAAATTTAGATATTGGAGATCAAACAAGTGATCTATATTCTTTTGAGTGAAGGTGGCATAATGTGTAGCTTTTTGTTGAACTCTCTGGTTATCCAACACCAATAAGTCTTTAGCTATAAAAGCTTCATGCTACGACTTCAATGACAGTGTAGTCAAATACAATATTTGAACTTTAAAGTTTTGAATGCCTTGCTCTAACTGTGCATTTTTTGCATCTCGATCTCAAATAATTATATTATGATGAGCAATAAGATGAAACGTGTTATTATACCTCATAGTAAACTCATACTACACACAATTGGTATGATAAATAAAACCTTGGATAAAAAACTTCAATCTTTCAATGTGGTCATCGTGATCTACTAATGGATTATAAATATTAGTACACTCTACCATATGTTCCTTTTCATCAAATACCTATTATCTTTGATGAGGGGAAGGACATCCTACAAATTAAAAGTAGGTACACTCTTACAAAAGTGTGTCTATACTACTGGAATACTATGATCTAGAAGCATACCAAGGCCATCGAGGGAAAGTTGGGTGAATCTTTGGGAAATCTCCCAAATAGTTGGAGAGAATTTGGGAAACTTTGGGGGTCCTTCGATGGAAATTCTGGCATTTCATGACCTTAGAAAAGATAGCATTGGTAGTTGTATGACCTGTGTGACTGATTTTGTCACCAAAATAAAGGACATAGCAAACCACCTTGGAAGCACTAGAGAAATAATTGATGAAGAGCAGATACTAAGCTAAGTAATCAATGGAATAAAGGCATATGACAAATAGGAAGCTTTCACCATAGCTATGGAACTCTATATGGACATGCAAGTTCTTGATTTCAACACCCTCTTGGGACACCCGTTCACACATGAGGAAAATCCCATGAAGAATGGAGACAACTCAAAAGCTAATCAACCCTCTGCTCTTTATACACATGTAAAGAAGAAAAAAGATAGAAAATGCAAAGGTAAGAAGTCTGATGACGAAGGGAGCACCTCTCAAGCAAACTTTGTAGGTAGAGGTAGATGCTCAAGAGGAAGAAGGAAAGGAGGAAGTCAAGGTAGGGGGAGAGTTCAAAGCTCATCTCCATTTTCCATATGTGGCCTAAATAATCACATCACAAAAAATTGTTTAAGGAATCTCAAGAACCAAAGAGGTAGAGGTTACAATAGAGGTGGCTATGGAAGCTCAAGAGGTAGATTCAACAACAACAATGCATACAATAACAACTAATACAACAACTACTACCAAGGAGGATAGAGAGGAAGGACAGACTACAACAATTATGTAGATGAACAAACCCAAGAGGATTCACTTCTTCTAATGAACATGACTATGAAGCAAGGTAAAGTAGATGAACATGTATTCTATATAGACTCAGCTGGTCAAATCATGTAGTAGGGAATGTAGCTCTACTCTCAAACTCAGAGGATCCTGTTGATGTGTAAAACACCACAAGAAATGAATTAATGTGACACTAGAACACCTCTATGGTCACCATTAACTCATTGCCACTCCAAACTTTGAGAAATGATAGCCGAAACCAAGAACTTTGCTTCTTTAGATTTTTCTAGTCATTGAAATGACATACCTTCAGTATTTTTCTGATTTCTCTTCTCTCAAATATTATTTCTCCAAGATCTTTTATAGGCTGAAACTAGAAAAGTAGAGCTTTCCAATAAGCTATCATATGCATGAAACGGATCTCTAGAACTCAAGTTGTGGCCCTCACATGATGACCCTGTATGATCCTCCAAAATTGGAAATTTTGCCTGTTTTAGTAAATTTCGCTGTCTAAAAATAAAAATTTGATGCCTAGCATCGACTTGGAACCAAAAGTCGATGCCGGGCATCGACTTTGAGCTTTTTCAGCCACCTTTTCAGCACCAGAATTAGCCTCTTGAACACACACATGAAGAAGACCACTTTATGTGGGAAGTCGATGCCAGGCATCGACTTTATGCTGAAACTCGATGCCTGGCATCGAGTTGCTCCACAAACCTCATGATTTTAAGAAGTTTCATCAGTAGATAAAAGTCAGATATGAAGATAAGGACTTATCAGCTAGGATTCGATGCCAGGCATCGACTTCTCGCATAAAACTCAATCTTTCAACATACATTCGATGCCAGGCATCAACTTACTTGAAAAACTTCAATTCTTCAAAACATTACAGAGAAGACAAACACTGGAGATGGAAGAAGAAGACTTATACACAGAGCTTTACTAGTTCTTATCATAGCTATGAAAACTCAGAAGCTTACAAGTGCTTTCTCACTCAGAGAAGCCCGACTATACTCAGTCATACAAAATGAGTACTAACTCACTTTCTCATTGTCTTCTCTCTCATTCTTTCTCACCGCGTCAGTTGATACAAACTAACTTATATAGATTTCCTTATCCTCGTGAATTTTAAAAAACTTCTAGAACTAAAGTGAACTAACTGTACAAGTATAATACACTTGTGAATTTGTCCCTTCACATAGGCATGTAGTTTTATTCTAAAGCTTTGACCTTCAAATATATGTCCAATTAGGGATTGTTTCTCCAACAGCTCCCCCTCAATCACTAATTGACATTCTCTATTTCTTCATATCATCTTCTTTTCTTTTACTCCTGCCATGCTTTTGAATCTACTGGTCTTCACACCATCCAAGCTCTTTGTCATTATGTCTGCTATCTGGTCTTTTGTAGAAATGTACTCCACTTCAATTTCTTTTTCCATTACCTTTTTTTCTCAGGAAATGATAATGTATCTCTATATGTTTTGTTCTTGCATGAAATACTGGATTTGCTCCAAGATAAAGTGAACTCATCTTATCTCCATGTATTGTAGGTGTACCTTGATCAATGCCTAAGCTTTTGAACAATGTCTGCATCCATATGACCTCCTGAGCTGCTTCCACAAGTCCTTTGTACTCTGCTTTAGTTGATGATAATGCTACTGTATGTTGTTTCTTTGAACACCAACTTACAAGCTTATCACCAATGTATATCATGTAACCATGAGTTGATCTTCTGTCATCCTGGTTACCTGCCCAGTCTGAGTCACTATAGGCTCTCAACTTCAGATCTGATGTAAAAGGATAATATAATCCTTCCTTTATAGTTCCTTTGATGTATCTGAGAACTCTTTGACCTACAATCCAATGTGGATCCTTTGGACAATGCATGAATTGTGACAAAACTCCCACTGCATAACTAAGATCAGGTCTTGTTAGTGTAGCATAAATCAAACTACCCACAAGAGATTGATACTTCCTCATATCTTTGTATTGTGCACCATCATATTTACTGAGCTTGTGATTAACTTCAAGTGGAGTTGAAGCTTCTCTGCAATTTTCCATATCAAACTTCTTCAATAGATTTAGAAGATACCTTTCTTGTGATACATATATGCCATGATCTGTATAAGTGACTTCCATTCCAAGAAAATATGACAACTTTCCTAGGTCACTGATCTTAAATTCTTTTTCAAGTAATCTCTTTACCTCCTTGATTCCTTCATCTGAAGTTAATGTCATCTACATAAATACAAATGTAGATTGTACCTTCCTCTGTTCTTTTGATGAGTAGACTTGGATCTGCTTTTGAACTTAGATATCCAAGATCATTTAGATACTTCACCAGTCTATAGTTCCATGCTCTAGGAGCTTGCTTCAATCCATACAATGCTCTTCTCAACTTGCAAACAAAATTTGGATACCTCAAATCTATAAACCCTTGAGGTTGTTCCATGCATACCTCATCTGATATGTATCCATTCAAGAATGCATTCTTTATATCCAATTGACTTAGGGTCCATCCTTTTGAAGCTGCAATAGCAATGATTGTCCTTATAGTTGACATCTTAGCTACAGGACGGAATGTTTCATCATAATCTATGCCATAGGTTTGGGCATAGCCTTTCACCACCAGTCTAGCTTTGTATCTGGCTATACTTCCATTTGCAAGCTTCTTCACTTTATAAACCCATTTATTTCGAATTATTTTCTTACCATTTGGTTTAGGAACAAGTTCCCATGTCTTGTTCTCCTCCAGTGCATTGAACTCTTCCTTCATTGCTTCTTCCCATTGCTTCTTACCTTTAGCTTCATCATAGTTCTGAGGTTCTTCATCATCTTTGACCATATATGCATAGTTCTTTTGAGTTATGTAAGAAGTATCATAAGAATACCTTTCTGGTTGCCTTCTAGTCCTGCTTGACCTTCTTGGTTCACATTCTTCATAAGTGTCTGGATACACTTGTTCATCAAATATAGAAGCTTCTTCATTTCTTCTTGTTAATCCACTTCTGGATGTACTTGCTTGCATATAGTCTTCATCTATATTCACATGCACAATTGATTTTCCTTTCTCACACCTTCTTACCTCTTCTTCAAATTCTTCAGTTGTATGACTTTGATCTGCATACCAACTTTTTTGTTCATCAAATGTAACATCTCTAGAAACAATAAATTGTTTTGTTAGAGGATTCCACAACCTGTAACCCATCTGCTTTTCATCATAACCAATGAACACATATTTTTCTACCTTTGGTTCAAGTTTATGCCTAAGTTGTGATGGCACATAAGCATATGCAGTTGATCCAAACACTCTACAATGATCTAGTGTTGGTTTCTTACCCCACCAAGCTTCATATGGAGTCATTCCATTGAGAGCTGCACATGGTAATCTATTCACAAGATATGTAGTTGTATTTACAGCCTCAGCCCAAAGATAATTTGGACAATTCTTCTCCTTCAGCATAGCTCTAGCAAACTCAACCAAGGTCCTGTTCCTTCTTTCTGCTACACCATTTTGTTGTGGTGTATACCTGCATGTTATTTCTCTCTTAATACCTGCATGTTATTTCTCTCTTAATACCTGCATTCCAAAGATAATCATTGAACTCTTGGGAGAAGTATTCTCCCCCTCCATCAGACCTTAGTCTCTTAAGATTTTGACCTGTGACTCTCTCTGTATATGCATGAAAATTCTTGAAGGCTCCAAACACTTCTGATCTTTCCTTCAAAACATATAATGTTATCCATCTTGTAGCATCATCAATAAAAAGAACATAGTACCTTGAGCCATTGATAGATCCTTCTTTTGTTGGTCCCCATACATCTTTATGAATGAGCTCTAGTAATCCATCATGTTTGAATCCTTTCTTTTGAAATGGTAACCTGTGTGCTTTACCCATTTGACATGCTTCACATTTATAAACCATATGTTGACTTTGCACATTTGGTAATCCTACTACAGACTGATTAGCAACCATAGCTTTAATTCCTCTTTCATTGAAATGACCTATTCTCTTATGCCAGAGATCAAGTTCTGTAATCACTCCTTCACCATGTGTGAGCAAAGCTTGACCAACGTTTCCCTGCACTCTTAAAGTAAAGAGTCTACCTTCTTTCTTACCAGAGACAATCTGATTATATCCATTCTCTGGATCTTCAACAAATACTCCTTCATTTGTAAACCTGACTTGAAAACCTTTTTCAACTATTTGTCCCACACTAATCAAGTTTTTAGGTATTGTGGGAACATACAAAACATTGGTTAGCAAATCTTCTCCACTCTTGCATTTCACTTTTCCAATTGAATGTACACTATGTCTTGTATTATCACCTATTTGAACTGTATGACTAGAAATACCTTTTTCCAATTCTGACATCAATTCTATGTTTCCTGACAAATGATTAGAACATCCAGAGTCAATGTAAAATACCTTTAGATCTTCTTTATCTGATGTGCTGATTGAATTCATCATCAATGATGTATGACTTTCATTCTGTGTGTCATTTGCATAATTGTAGTAGGTGGTGTTGTAGGATTGATTCTGTCCCCAACTTCTTCCTGCACCTCTACCATAGCCTCCTCTTTGATTTTGTCTACCTCTTTGGAAATTACTTTGATATCTTCCACCTCGACCTCTGCTATTGTTGTTTTGATTCTGGTTTGATCCTCGTTGATTGTGCCAACAGTCATGAGCCAAATGATTACTCAATCCACAGATCAAGCAAGCCTTCTTGTTGTTATTTTGATTACCTCTTCCTCTTCCAAATCCTCTTGCTCTTCCTTTGCCAGTGCCTTTACCTCTTGCATAATAAACTTGAGAAGTCGACTCTTCTTCATCCTTTGCTTTACCTTTATCTCCTTTCTTCTTGTTTGTCATGTACATTGCAGAACTTTGTCCTTTATCTCCATCTCCCTTCAAGTCTTGCTCATATGTGAGCATCAAACCAAGCAACTGGTTCAAATCAGGAACATAATGATTTAATGAAAGTTCTGTTGATAAGACAAAAGGTTTCCACCTTTCATCCCCTCTCAAACTTGCAAGTAGTTGAGCAATCAATCTGTGATCTTCAACATCTTTATCTATGGATCCAAGACTATCTGCTAGATCCTTCATCTTAGTGACATAATCACTAATACTTTGACTTGGCTTCTTTTTGAATGTTGTAAACTCTGACCATAGACTTGCTTTCCGTGCTTTAGTAGTGCTTTGGAAATGATACTCCAATGCATTCCATATATCTTCAGATGATTCCAATCCTCTGATGTGTGGTAGCAAATGATCAGAGATTGTATTGTAGATGTAAGCTTTTGCACTTGCATCCTTCTTGTGCCAATGCTTTAAAGCATCTAGTTCTTCTTTCTTTGGTCGCCTTTCATCTTCAAATACTGGCCTCTCTTCTTCACTTGTTACATATATCATCAGATCCTTTCTCATAAGTAAGGATTCCATTCTCATTACCCATGCGGGGTAATTATCTCTATCCAGTTTGTCAATGGAGATATGATCTGCCATACTCCTTTCCTTTTGCTACAACCTGTGAGCTTAAAGGATAAAGGATAATACCTTTTGGAGTTCTTTGTGTATGTGGATACTTTTGAAGCAACCTTTTGATGCCTTGTGTCTTCAAATGCTTCACCTTTCAACCTTTAATGAAAAAATTTTCAAAAACTTCTCGTACCTTTGTCACCTTCTGCTCTTCAAGACCTTTCTGCTCTGATACCACTTGTTGATGTGTAAAACACCACAAGAAATGAATTAATGTGACACTAGAACACCTCTATGGTCACCATTAACTCATTGCCACTCCAAACTTTGAGAAATGATAGCCAAAACCAAGAACTTTGCTTCTTCAGATTTTTCTAGTCACTGAAATGACATACCTTCAGTATTTTGTTAATTTCTCTTAGCTCAAATATTATTTCTCCAAGATCTTTTATAGACTGAAACTAGAAGAGTAGAGCTTTCCAACAAGCTATCATATGCATGAAACGAATCTCTAGAACTCAAGTTATGGCCCTCACAAGATGACCCTATATGACCTTCCAAAATTGGAAATTTTGCGTGTTTTAGTAAATTTCGCTGTCTAAAAATAAAAATTTGATGCCTAGCATCGACTTGCAACCAAAAGTCGATGCGGAGCATCGACTTTGAGCTTTTTCAGCCACTTTTTCAGCACCAGAATTAGCCTCTTGAACACACACATGAAGAAGACCACTTTATGTGGGAAGTCGAGCTAGGCATCGACTTTATGCTGAAACTCGATGCCAGGCATCGAGTTGCTCCACAAACCTCATGATTTTAAGAAGTTTCATCAGTAGATAAAAGTCAGATATGAAGATAAGGACTTATCAGCTAGGATTCGATGCCAGGCATCGACTTCTCGCATAAAACTCAATCTTTCAACATACATTCGATGCCAGGCATCGACTTGCTTGAAAAACTTCAATTCTTCAAAACATTACAGAGAAGACAAACACTGGAGATGGAAGAAGAAGACTTATACACAGAGCTTTACTAGTTCTTATCATAGCTATGAAAACTCAGAAGCTTACAAGTGCTTTCTCACTCAGAGAAGCCCGACTATACTTAGTCATACAAAATGAGTACTAACTCACTTTCTCATTGTCTTCTCTCTCATTCTTTCTCACCGCATCAGTTGATACAAACTAACTTATATAGATTTTCTTATCCTCGTGATTTTTAAAAAACTTCTAGAACTAAAGTGAACTAACTGTACAAATATAATACACTTGTGAATTTGTCCCTTCACATAGGCATGTGGTTTTATTCTAAAGCTTTGACCTTCAAATATATGTCCAATTAGGGATTGTTTCTCCAACAGATCCAAGGAATAGACATGAAGTCCAAACTAGAGATGACATAAGACACCGAATTGAAAAGATAGGTAATGTGAAGACTTAAGATGGTAATATGAACCTATTGAGCAAGATATTATATGTGCCAACTATCACCAATAACCTCATAAGTGGATATCAAATTGATGAGAAAGGATGACATGTCAGATTTACAAAGACTGGAGCATTTGTTGAGGATCCACATCACGGATTCAAGAGGATATCAAGAGGAGAAAATCAGGTACATTTTTTACATTTGATCTCCAAGATACTAGAAATATTGCATTGTTCAATTATGGTAGTAAAACTCTATTAGAGTTGGAAATTCGGCACAAGAGATCAAATCACATAGGTGAAAGAGCTCTCCAGCAAATCAATATGGATCAGATTGTAGTTGTTCTACCAAACATATCCAAACAACACATGATCTACAAATGTAGTGCTTGGCAATTTGGTAAGTCACATAGGAACCATTCACAAAGAAAGGATACATTCATGGAGATCTATGTGAGGAGATGTTTGGGTATGCTCCAAAGATGAGCTGGACTTGCACAAAACTTGCTCTACACCTCACAAGTTTACTCCAGGGATGCATAGTACACTCCTTTGGATTAAAAATAATGCGTTTAGAACCATAAGGTACTTTTGAAGGTCACTTCCAAAAGTTCGCAACAAAACACATAACTTGCATGTATTAGAAATGTGAGAAAACCTTCTATTTTGGGAATATTGGTGCTCAGAGTTTTGCTCAGAGCTCATAATATCATATGCCTAGAGAGCTTTTGCAAACATCTAACTCAAAAGTATAGATAACTAACACAACTTATTTCATGAATTTAGAGGCACCATACACTGAGAAATAAACTAAGCAGCTCAAGGGGGTCATCCCAACATTTCAAGAGCATGAAAATGTGTAGATAGAGTCAACTTCTTCACTCCATATCTCCAAATTGGCTGAGCTAAAATGAATTAAACTTCATAGATAGATAGTAGACACTTCACTCTAACCATAGAAGGTTAGATTATAGAAAATGATTGAGTACACATTGAGAAATTGGATGTGCAAAATCATTGAAATGATGAAGATGTAATAGAGATTAGTAGATAGGAATGAACTTGAAGAGATGTATCAAATTATGTATGCCAATCAACATGTGATACATGAGAAGTGTAGTGGACTACTCACATATATGTTTAGATCAGGGTATGCTCAATGATGTAGCTCAGTAGGTCTCAAAAATGACTCTATATGACCCGCGACTAAAATCTTCTCTATTTATACTCAACTAGTGAGTTTGAATTTTGAATTACCCTCAGCTAAAAGTGTTCCTACACTTTAGAGCCGATTTTAATTGATTCCTTCTACCACATGATTCATGGGTTTAGCTCTCTAACTTCATGAGATTCCATATTTTCTATCTTTTACATTTATCAAAAGGTAAATACACCTATATTGACAAGAAGGTGTTCATAAGTGATCCTCCATATGAGATACATGAATTGAGAAGTAGTATAGCCAAGCATTTAGGCTTGCTAAATGTACCAACAGATCTCACTCAAACCTAAGATGCTTGAGTCTTGAGTCCTTCATGATTTCTTGAAAATCAATCATTGATTTGAACCTATTCAATATGCTTCCATCCAATGCCTTTATCATCATATCTGCACATTGTTGATGTGTGGATATATATGAGAGTTATATCTCCTTACTCATGATCTTTTCTCTGACATAATGGTAGTCACCTTCAATGTGTTTGTTCTTGGCATGATAAATAGGGTTAGCAACAAGATGAAATGAACTAATGTTGTCTTCAAATATGTGTGGAGTAGAGGTATTCAACCCTAAATCTGAATATAGGGCCTTTATCCACATAGCTTCTTAAGTAGCATTTGCTAGTCCTCTGTATTCAGCTTCAGTTGATGAGAGAGCAACTGTAGGTTGCTTCTTTGAAGAACATGAGATCAATTTGGTACATGCAAATTTGAGATAACCTGAGGTGCTTCTCCTATCATCATTAGAACCTACCCAATCTGCATCAAAAAATAATTTGACATCTATATCAGAGGTATAAGGGTAGTATAACCCTTCATTAATTGTGCCCTTCACATAATTTGGGATTCTTTTAGCTGCTTCCATGTGAGTCTTCCTTGGAGTGTGCATGAATTGACTTAGCACACTAACTCCGTAACATATATCACCTCTATTTAGAGAACCATAGTTCAAGCTTCAACTAGGCTTCGGCAACTGGTGACATATTCAATTAACTCACCTTCATGAGCACTTAGCCTATAATTTACCTCCATTGGTGTACCTACAACCTTTGTATTATCCATCTTGAATTTGGAGAGCATATCTCCAATATACTTTCTCTGAGTTAGGAACATACCCTTTCCTATATATACCAATTCCAAACGTAGGGAGTGAGTAAGCCAAGATCACTAATCATGAATTCTTCTTTCATTTGAGGTTTGATCCTCTTGATTCCATCTACATCATTACCTGTAATGATTATATCATCCACATATACACAAAGGTATATAAACTCTAAGTGATTCCTCTTCATGAAAAGGGAAGGATCTGCTTTGCTCACCATAAATCCTTTATCCTATAAATAAGTGACTAATCTATGACTCCAAGCTCTAGGAGCTTGCTTCAAGCCATACACGGCTTTCTTCAACCTACATACATGTTCTGGATATGTTTTATCTTCAAAATTAGGGGGCTGAGCCATCTATACCTCCTCTGAAATCAAACCATTCAAAAAAGCATTTTTAGCATCCATTTGATAGATATTCTAATTTTTGGAAGATGCTACACTCACGAGTACTCTAATTGTAGGCATTTTTGCCACAAGTGAGAATGTCTCTTCATAATCAATACCTTGGGTTTGAGAAAACCCCTTAGCCACAAGCGTCGCTTTGTACTTGTTAATTGAGTCATCATAATTCTTCTTTACCTTGTAAATCCATCTTGAGCCAATGAACTTCATAGATGGTTTCTTGGGAACCAATTCTCGAGTCTGATTCTCTTTTAGGGCTTCAATTTCTTCATCCATGGCATCTCTCCATTATGGTTTCTTCTTTGCCTCTTCATATGTTGATGGTTCTTTAGAGTTTGTATCCTCAGCAATATAAATGGAATGCTTAATGACCGGGGAGGTTTCATAACCATACCTTCTTGGCTTCCTTTTCTCTCTACTAGATCTCCTTATTGTTTGTTGTGATGATTCTACCACATCTCTCAACTCCTTCACTTTAGCTTTGCCTTTGGAGTTCCAAGAATTAATTTCTCTTCATGGAGTCTTCTAATCATCATCAAAATCACTCGAGTCTTCATGTGTATGCTCATTCCTCTTTGACAATGTTTGAAAGTCTTCCTATAGGTCATAGGGAAGTTCGATTTTCCTTCAATAACCCAAGATTTGTTTTCATCAAAACAACATCTATAATAACAATGAAACCTTTATTACTTGGATTATGTAGCCTATAACCTTTTTGATTAAGCTCATAGCCAATGAACATACACTTCTCTGCCTTTGAATCCAATTTGCCTCTGATTTGTGAAGGTATGTGTGCATATGCTATGCACCCAAAGATTTTGCAGCGATCAAGACTATGTCTTCTTCCATTCCATGCTTCATACGGTGCCATCCCATCCAATACTTTTGATGGGAGTCTATTGGCTATGGACAAAGCCTCTACCCATAGGTAATTGGGCAGTTCCTTCTCATTTAGCATTGACCTTGCAACCTCCACTAAGGTTCTATTGCTCCTTTTGGTTAGTCCATTCTACTCTAGAGTATACCTAGTTGTAATCTCTCTTTTGATTCCTCTCTCTTGGAGATAAGCATCAAAGTCATGGGAGAAATATTATCCCCCTCCATCTGACCTTGGCCTCTTCAAAGTCGTTCCTCTTTGATTTTCAACAAGTGCTAGTAATACCCAGATCTAGAGATTGAAGGCTCCTTGCTTGGCCCTCATACATCTGTATGGACTAGCTCGAATAGGTCTACATGAATGTATCCCTTCTTTGTAAATGGTTGCCTATGAGACTTACCAAATTCACAAGCACTGCGTTTGTAAATCATGTGTTGCCTAGAGATATTTGGTAAACCAAGCACAATTTGATCCCTACTGATTTGCTTCAGAGCCCTTTCACCTATATGAGCTAACCTCTTGTGCCAAATTTCCAATTCTGATAATGTTTCGCTACCATAATTAAACAAAGCAATGTTACTAGTATCTTGGAGCTCAAATGTAGATATTCTACTCGACTTTCCTCCTCTTTTTCTCTTGAATCCCTGATGTGGATCCTCAACAAATGCTCCATTCTTTGTAAATCTAACCTGCAACCCTTTCTCAACAATCTGACCAACACTTATGAGATTTTTGGTTATGGTTGGCACATACAATACCTTACTCAATAGCTTCATATTACCATCTAAAATCTTTACATTGCCTATCTTCTCCATTGGATGCCTTGTGTCATCTTTTGTTTGGACTTCATGTCTATTTCATGGATCCTCCAAGTCTGAGAGCAGAGCTACATTCCCTGCTAGATGATTTGAACAACCTGAGTATATAGAATACATGTTCATTTTCTTTACCTTACTTCATGGTCATATTCATTAGAAGTAATGAGTCTTCTTGGGTTCGATCATTTGCATAGTTGTTGTAATCTCTCCTTCCTCTATATCATCCTTGATAATTATTTTTGTTGTATGAGTTGTTGTTGTAACCATTGTTATTGTTTAATCTTCCTCTTGAGCTTCCATAACCTCCTCTACTATAGCCTCTTCCTCTTTGGTACAATTCTTAGTAATGTGATTAGTTAAGCCACATATGGAACATGGAGAGGAGCTTTGAGATCTCCCCTTGCCTTTTCTTCCTCCTCTGCCTCTTCATCTTGAAGCTCTACCTCTACCTGCAAAGTTTGCTTGAGAGGCACTACCTTCATCATCAGACTTTTTACTCTTGCCTTTACCATCCTTATTTCTGTTCTTATCTGTATATAGGGTAAAGGATTGATTACCTTTTGAGTTGTCTTAATTCTTCATAAGATTTTCCTCATGTGTTGACAATTGTCCCATGAGGGTGTTGAAATCATGAACCTGCATATCCATGTAGAGGTCCATGGCTATGGTGAAAGCTTCATCATCTACTCTTTATCTATTTCTTCTCCTATGCTCTCAAGTTGATCTGCTATGTCCTTCATTTTGGTGACAAAACCAGTCACACTTTTCTTGTGCATCTTCTTGAGTGTAGTGAACTCCATCCATAGTTGGTTTTTTCTTGCCTCGATACTTGATGAGAAGAATGTTTCAAGAGCATTCCAAGTCTCTTCTGAAGTTTTGCAATTCTTGATGTGTGGAAGTAAAAAATCAGAGACTGAGTTAAGAATGTATGATTTGGCTAGAGCAACCTTTGAGCACCATGTGGTTAACCTCTCTTCTTATTTGGTTGTCCTTTGCTTCTGAGGATTGGCATAATTTCATCTCCAAAAATGTAACCATAGAGGTTTCTCCCTTAAATATAAGCTTCCATTCTAAGTGACCAAGCTGAGTAATTACCTCAGTCCAATTTTTTTATTGATGAAGGAAATCCATCTCCCATGTTGATTTATTGTTGCTTTGATACTAGTGTGAGGAGATTTTTGGGTATGCTCTAGAGATGAGTTGGTGTTGCACAAAACCTCCTCTACACCTACCAAGTTTCCTCCAAGGATGCTTAGTAATCTCCTTTGGCTTCACAATAATTCATTTACAACCATTAGGTACTTTGGAACATCACTTCCAAAAGTTTGCATCAAAACATATAACTTGCATGTCCTAAAAATGTGAGAAAACCTTTTATTTTGGAAATATTGGTGTTCATTTGATGTTTTGCTCAAAGCTCACAATCTCGTATGAATTGACCAGAAAGCTTTTGCACATCTCTAGTTAATGCATATAGCTAACTAAACCAAGTTATCTCATGAATTTAGAGGCACCATACTCAAAGAAATAAACTTAGCAACTTAGGGGTGTCATCTTGAAATTTCAAGAGCATGAAGATATGTGGATATATTCAACTTCTTGACTTCATATCTCAAGATAGCTCTCAAGAATGTCACTATATGACTCGTGACTAAAAACTTCTTTATTTATATACAACTAGTGAGCTTTAATTTTGAATTTCTCTCACGTAAAAGTGTTCCTACACTTTAGGGGTGATTTGAATGGATTCCTTCTACCACATGAGTCGTGGTTTTAGCCCCCTAACCCTCTGAATTAGTCTTCTTAATGAACAGTGAAGACTCTGCCTTGCTTACAACAAAATTTTGATCCTATAATTTTGTGACAAGACTATGGTTTCAAGCTCTAGGAGCTTGCTTTAAACCATACAATACCTTCCTTAATTTACATACATAATCAAGTTTATCTTTTTCTTCATATATTGATGGTTGAGCCATGTAGACCTCTTCAAAGATCCACCCATTAAGGAACGCATTTTTGACATCTAACTCGTATAAGTTCCAATTCTTTGAAGCAGCAATACTTACTAGAACTCTGATAGTTGGCATCTTGGCTACAGGTGAGAAGGTCTCCTCATAGTCCACTCCATGGGTTTGAGAAAACCCCTTTGCTACTAACCTTGCTTCATATCTGCGTATTGTGCCATCTGAATTCTTTTTCACTTTGTAAATCCACCTGGATCCTATTACCTTCATTAATGGTCTTTTGAGAATCAAATCCCAAGTACTATTCTCTTGAAGTGCTTCAATTTCTTCCTGCATAGCTTCTCTCTATTCTTCTTTCTTGTTGGCTTCCTCAAATGAAGATGGTTCTTCTGACATAAAGTCTTTAGTCATATATATAGAATGCTTGGTGACTAGTGATGTGTCACAACCATACCTTATAGGTTTCTTGCTATCCCTTTGAGATCTTCTAAGTTCTTGATTGGATGACTCTGGAATGTCTTCCAATTGTTTGAACTTTATTTTTCCCTTGGACTTCCAAGCTTTGAAATCAATCTGTTCTTCATCTTCTGAGTTGACATCCCTTGATGTATGTGGTTCTTCTTGTGTTAGATTTGGAAAATCATTCTCCAAATCATAGAGTAGATTTATTTTCTTGCAATCATCCTCAAATGGGGAGTTATTTCATCAAATACACATCCCTACTAACTATAAATCTTTTTTTAGTGGGATTATATAACCTATATCCCTTTTTTTTTATCATAGCCAATGAATATGCATCTTTCAGCAATTAGATCAAGCTTTCCTCTAATCTTTGAGGGTATTTGTGCATAAGCAATGCACTCAAAGATTTTACAATGATCTAAAGAAGGTCTCCTTCCATTCCATGCCTCATAAGGTGTCATTCCATCTAGAGACTTGGATGGAAGCCTATTGATTAGGTAAGTGGTTGTGGAAACAACATCTGCCCATAGATAATTAGGGAGTTTTTTCTAATTCAACATTGATCTTGCGGCCTCTACTATTAATGTATTTATTCTCTGTGCCACTCCATTCTATTTAGGAGTCTACCTTGTTGTAATCTCTCTCTCTCTCTCTCTCTCTTTGTACCTCTATCTTGTAAGAATGAGTCGAACTCATGTGAGAAATACTCACCACCTCCATCATATCTGAGCCCCTTCAAACTTCTACCTGTTTGATTCTCAACCAATGCCAAATACTTCTTGAAATAAGTGAAAAATTCATCTTTATGCCTCATAAAATAAAGTATTGTCCATCTACTATAGTCATCTATGAATGAAACATAATACCTTGATCATGGCCTTGATGGCTCTCTGCTAGGACCCCACACATCTTTGTGTACAAGCTCCAAGTGTCTTCATACATGTATCCTCTTTTGTTGAATGGTTACCTATGTGACTTGCTGAATTGGAATGCTCATTGAAGAGAGTAATATTTCTTGTATCTTGAACTTCAAAGGTAAAAAGTCTACCAGATTTATCACATTTTGCAATCCTCTGAAATCCACATATGCTCCATGCCTTCTGAATTCTACTTTGCAAACCCTTCTCAAGAGTATATCCAACACTGATTAGATTCTTGGTTATTATTGGCACATACAATACCCTATTTAGAAGATTCATGCTACCATCAGATGCTTTAACATTTCAAATCTTCTTTAGTGAGTGCCTAGTGTCATCACTCATCTGAACTTCATGTTTTCCTTTGGGTTCTTCAAGGTCAGACAATAATGCCACATTGCCTCCTACATAATTGGAACAACCAGAATCAATATAGAATAGGTACTCATCATCTTTACCTTGCTTGTTGTTGTAGCCTTGATTGTAATTGTGATGGTATTTGTTTCCGCCATTATTGAACTTGCCTCTTGATTGTCCATAGCCTCCTCTGTGGAAGCCTCTTCCTCTCTGATTCTTTGTGTTCCTAAAGCATTCATTTGTGGTATGATTGGTCAAGCCACAAATGTTGCAAGCTCAAGAATTTTATGGTCTCCCCCTACCTTGCTATCCTCCTTTGCCCCTTCCTCTAGTACCTCTTCCTCTACCTGTGAAATTCACTTGAGAGGTACTTGCTTCTTCTTCATTCATCTTACCTTTGCATTTATCTTTACTCTTATGTTTATCTATATAAAGGATAGAAGAGTGATTACCTCTAGAAGTATCTCCATTCCTGTTGAGCTTTGTCTCATGTGTGAAGAGTTGCCCCATCAATGTATTGAGGTCAAGTATCTGCATGTCCATATAATAGGTCCATTATTGTGGTAAAAGACTCCCGTTTGTCATCAGCCTTAATGCCATTTATGATCTGCCTTACTATCTGCTCCTCTTCTATTTCTTCTCCAATACTCCCAAGTTGATCAGCTTGGTCAGATAGTTAGCTACACTTTGCTTTGGTTGCTTCTTCAAGGTTGTGAACTCCATCCAAAGCTGGTTCTTCCTAGCCCTTTTATTTGATGAGAAGTATGAAGATGCTACTTTGCAAGTCTCTTGAGAGGTCTTACAATTCCTAATATGAGGTAACAAAAATCAAATATTGAATTAAGTATGTAGGACTTGGCTAGAGCATCCTTTGCACACCATGTAGCTAGTCTCTCTTGCTCCTCTCTTGTAGGTTGGTTCTTGCTTATAAAGGTTGGCATTTCTTCATCTCTAAATATGTATCCATACAAGCTTCTTCCTTGGAGGTAAGCCTTCCTTAGGGACCAAGCTGGATAATTTCCCCTGTCCAATTTATCAATGAATGATGGAAATTCATCTCCCATTTTACCTTGATGTTGCTTTGATACCACTATTGGAGGAGATGGTGGACACCTTCCAAAGATGAGATGGTGTTGCAAATTCGTGCTTCACACTAGCCAAAACTGAGTTAAGGAGTGCAAAGTAGATCTCTTCAGATTTCAAGGAAGCACAAATGATCTTGGAAAATGATCTTGAAATCATTGGATCAAAACAGATAAGGTTGGGTTTCACTATGAACCAAAAGCTTGCTATTTTGGTCACTCCACTTGCTCAAAGAAATGAACAATTCTCTTTCTCTGCTAACAGTTGAGTAAAATCCTTGTGGGGTAAAATCTTCTCTTATGCGAATTGGGCAGGCTCTAAAGATGATAGGAGAAGCATCTTTGGATACCTTACTTTTGTAGGTAGAAACTTAATCTCATGGTCTTCCAAGAAGCAACCCACAATTGCTCTTTAAGAGGAATTGCAAATGCTACACAAGAAGCTATGTGAATTAGAACCTTATATTGTGATTTAGGATTGAACATTTCAACTCCACATATATTTGAAGATAATATCAGCTCATTGCATCTTGCTACTAACCCAATCTATCATGCCAGAACTAAACACCTAGCAGTTCATTAACATTATGTTAGAGAGAAGTTTATGAGCAAAGAGATTCAAGTCTCATTTGTATCAACTCATCAACAATGTGTAGATATCATGACAAAGGCTTGGATGGAAGCAAATTAAATGAATTCAAATCAATGATTGGATTGAAAGAAATCTTGAAGGATTGAAGATTCAGGAATC
Source organism: Ceratopteris richardii (assembly GCA_020310875.1). Lineage (NCBI taxonomy): Eukaryota > Viridiplantae > Streptophyta > Polypodiopsida > Polypodiales > Pteridaceae > Ceratopteris > Ceratopteris richardii. Next base: position 311,366 of record MU260152.1, on the reverse strand, counting down.
TTAGGGTTGAGGGGGAGCTATTGGTGCAATTACCAAGCCTAAGTGCATTGCTAAGGATTTACGACTAGACATCTATTCATCTCTTCTCATAGAGATCTACATATGAACCTAAGCTTGTGCTTTTATCTTGGATAATTGTAAAATTCAAACGAATAAAGAATCTCGTGAAGTTATGAGGCTAATCCCTAAAGTGTAGGATTACTTTTAGGTGAGAAGATTCGAAACTCAAAATTCAAATAATGTGCATGAATACATATGGTTTTAGTCACGGGATAAGAGAGCACTTCAAAGAGGATTTGAGCTAATTTAATGAGCATAATCTGAGCTAAGAGCATCCTTGTATAATCCACTACACTCCATATATACTATATGTGCAATAGCAGTTATATTTTGATACATCTCATTGAGTACATCTTTGTCTATTGTCTGCTCCAGCATCTTCATCATCATAGTGAACTTGTGGAACTAATTCCTCTATATACTCATCTATTTGCTAGATTTTAACTTGGGATAGTTAGATTTAAGTGTCTAGTATCTATATAGCAACTTGCATTAAGTTTACTTTAGTAGAACTCGAGATATAAAGCATAGGAGCTTACTATGTTTGCACATCTTCTAGATCCTGAAAAGTTGGGATGACCCCCGTGATTTGCTAAATTCATTTCTTCCTATATGTTACAGTTAAATTCATGAAATAACTTGTTTTAGCTAGCTTTACACTTAAATTAGATGTGTGAAAAAGATGCCTAGTCAATTCATACCAAGTTGTAAGCTCTGAGCATAATACCACCTGTTCTCTAGTTTCTTGCAATACCACCTGTTCTCTAGTTAATCAATCTCAGCATCTCCTCACATACAATCACTTGACAAGTCTAAAGTTGGAGGAAAAGGGTTTTCTTTATCATCAATTGAATATTTTTGGAACTTATTGTTGGAAAAATACTCCAAAAAGTTGAAAACTATCTTGGAAGGAGTGTTTTGTAATCAAAAATCAAATGTCTCAATCAACGAACTTCTTATGAGCATCATTGATTGAATAGCTTCTATATCTCGAAAAAGATGATCACATAAATCATCAGCAAAAGGTGTTTATTCTTTGCCAGAGAATCTATGTGGCATCATCTACTTGGCATTCTCTATGTGGCATCATCTACTTGGCCTTGCTGCCAGTAAAAATCTGGAAACGTAAGGAAATGCATCCCATGCCCAAAAACATACTAAAAATGTACTTGCATCATCTACTTGGCCTTGCTGCCACTAAAAGTCTGGAAACGTAAGGAAATGCATCCCATGCCCAAAAACATAGTAAAAATGTACTGAATATGGATTGATTCTATGTCAAAACTTGAAAAATAAAGAGCATCCGATCTTGATTGATTCTTCAAGTTCCTTACAAAGGTATCCTCATCAAGTTCTTTCCAAGAACCCCATCCCATCATGGTCCCCAAAGACTTTTCCTCTCTCGAACTCAGAAGAACGAGAACGGGGCACTAGCACAATGGATAGTGGTTTTTGTATTCCTTTTCTGTCACACAATATCAAACATAAGAATTCAAAGAAAAAAATAATTGTACACCATGGTATTGTTAGACTTCAATCCACATACATCCTCTTCAGTCACATAATAGCAACATAGCAAAATCATATCCACAATCGTTCATTCATGATCCATTACAACAGTTTGTCTCTATCAAGCTTACCAACATCAATCTCTGACCATTCTCGTCTGCTCCCTTATGTAACTCCGTGCCTAGGGCCATTTCTCAGTTACAATCTTATGCACATCCACAATGTTGGTTCTGATCGTCTATCACATGATTTTGTAGGAAACAATTCATATCAAGACAATTCACTCGAATCTACCCATATAACTATACGTTCAAATGACAGAAATTTACGTTAGCGGTTAACATTTCATTTGAAGGTACCATTTACTTAGTTAGAGAACATTTATAGATCAAAGGATCATCTATACATAGGCCATGGATCGTAGAGAATATGTTGGTGGTGTGGTGACTACGCATCCTATGATGGCGACTAACCATAGATGGTATAACCATTAGGGATACCCCTGCAAAAAAAGTTCGTTATGAAGAGGGATATATTATACAGGATGTTTCCCTCCGTGATAGCCCTCTTATCCCCTTAGCTATGATGGTAGCCTCTTCAGTTCTTACCCAAGAGTTGTTCCCACAAGAGTATGCTCCATTCTTGTGTCTATAGGTGGTATGAATTCATCCAGCATGTACCTCATGTATACGATTTCAATGGGTAAAGTGACTTCCCCACTTGTTGTGTGCTCATGTAGTGCTCAAGATTGACTGTTGTATAGCTCTTTGACGTTGATGTTTAATCATGAGATAACTTTTTCCTCGACCACGAGACATGGAGACATGGATTCTCAAATCTATGATAGAGACTCTTGTGCAGATGTAGGAGTTCTTATAGATGGAGGAGGAGAGCATGATGAAGATAGCTTGGAACTATGTTGTCTTCCGTCCACTGCATTGTTCTTCATATTTTTTGCACTGGATGTATGCAGCTCATGGTATTGGTAGGGCAGGAGGGTAACCGGGGATCTTGAGATTATTCAAATTGACATGTGCATGATGTTATCTTATTGATGGTTATCCGTATATTATCATTGATTCTTGGTGTATCTTACAAGTTACATCTATCTTGAGGAATCATTCATATCTTGGTTCCCTCATAGTTGAAAGGTTGCTGAATTGGACAAGTATCTTGTCCCAAAATAATTGTTTATGGAAACTTACATAGATATCTTGGTCGCATGACAATTGCCTTTCCTAACAACTCAGGTAGGATATTTTTTTTGTGATACCTTTGGAGGAGATCTACGCTTGAAAGACAGTTTTCGAAATGTGCCATTAAAACATGATTTGATTATAGATCAAAGGGAGAGGAAGTCTCGGCGGGCTTCTCATCCTCAGTGTTTGATGAATGGAGGCACTAGCCTAAGTCTGTTTTGACTTGGGAGTTAGTTTGGTTGTTGAGAGATCGAAATCTTGGTTTATTTTTCATGGATATTAAATGGACAAACACAAGAAATAAGAATTCAAATCCCACATTTAACACTTTAAATCTTGTGGTGGCAGAGAACTTTAGTAAATACAATTTGAAATTTTGGACACTCGGATATTCCACGCCTCCGCCAGTGCTGATAACTTTGCACAGGCAGTGAGGTTTCATTCTCAGGGATGTCTTTGAAAATTACTCAGCCGTCTCCAAAGAGAGTCGCCCAAGGGAAAACACACACACACACACACACATATATATATATATATATATATATATATATATATATATATATATATATATATATATATATATATATATATATATATATATATATGTGTGTGTGTGTGTGTGTGTGTGCGCGCGCGCGCGCGATTAGTTTCATGTTATGGCTTTTTTAATCGATAGACGGGAAAATGACACATAAAGTCAAAATTCAATGCTTGTAGTTTCGACTGGGAGAGGGTTTAAGTGAGGACATTCTGAAACATCCAAGAGAGTCAACTCCGTGAGCATACTAATGCTGGCACCCAACCACTTCAGCTGTCTACATCCACGAAGGTTTAGTTTTGAGAGATGTTGTGGAAGAGATTCAATGATCTCCAAACACTCGCACTCCTCCGCATTCAGCTCTTGCAAAGATGAAAGATCTGAAACCAAAATTTTCGAAATGAAGGACGTGAATCAGCTCTCATTTTATGGAACCCACAGACCCCCCCCCCCTCCCAAACCCCCAAAAATTATATATATATAATATATATATATATATATATATATATATATATATGTGTGTGTGTGTGTGTGTAATCACTTTTATTCCCCATTTCATACTTTCGATTCCTTTTGGTAGCGATCTTAAGCGATGGCATTTCGAAATATCCAGCACCCTTAAATCTTTGAGCACCTCCATGTTGGCATCTAATGTACGGATCTTTGGACACATACTAAGGTTGACTTTCAAGAGAGATTTTGGAAGGAAGTCAAGCATCTTCAAAGACACACACGCCTCAAGGTTCAGTTCTTGCAAAGAGGAGAGTTCTGCAAGCAAAATTTACGAAACAGTGATTAGCTTATATGTCTTCGTCGTCTAATGGACGATTGGCGAAGATTAATCGTCTAGTATACTACAACACCATTTGCGCAGAAGAAAATTACAAAATGTATATGAATAACATAAGTAAAGCTGAATATTGAAAACAACGGACATGCAAGTTAAGACAAATAGAGCATATAAGATCGCTCTTTGCTAGAACGTCTCATGTGAAGCTGCTACTAAACAAGGTAAGCAGCCCATATTTTTTTCAATTCTTTCACACAACATCAAAGGAGGCGCATACTGGAAATTCAGTATTAAAATCATTGGAAAGACCAGACATACGCCTTCAGAAAGTATAGTATTATATATGGTAACTCCTCACAATAAAACTTCATATGCTTATACAAAAATTGTACGATAGAAACTTTTCTCATACCAAAATTATACTTGTATAGCCCTCCGAAAGGATGGTATGACACTTCATGAAGTCTCTTTCACATGACAAGTTTCTTTTATTGTGAAATTTCTGCTGGGCCTAGTCTCTCTTGGGTGAATTGATAGAAAGAACAGTTGTACAACTGAAGAAGCATACTACCCATAGGACCGTGCTCATCCCACAAAACATGGGTAGAATGGCCTTAAGAGATGCTATATCATTAGGGCGAAAAACGCCCAAAAAGGAGTTGTTTGCTAATGATGGACTAAAAAAAATTAACAAATAGCATCTTTCCACGTGTAAAAAAATATAACGTTCTTGTCTCTTTTAATAATTCAAAAAAATGCTTTTTTGAGAAAATATGCTATTAAAGCACTGCTAACATGATGGAATTTCTCATATTCAATGAACAATGTCTTGTTTTCATACAAAATAGATATTTTTGCACTCCACACAATGCAAATCTTTAAATTTCCACGAGACAAATGATTTTCGAAGATACAAAATATTTTTGGATTCACAAGATTCTATGATATTTTGGTTACTGTTTATACAACAAAACAAAAGTCTGCGACTCTCATCCACATGTACAAAATTTTTTGTCTATAAATACTTGTGAAGTTTTTGAATCTAGGTTTCCTGCTTTGAACATTTCCTACTATTTCTCTGAGTGTTCGGATGACTTTTACTTCTCGTCATCCTTCCAAATGTGTAACCTCATGTGAGGTTTATAACAGAAGAGAGGATTCCTTATGGAAACCTCTTTTTGTGTAGCTAAATGATTGGATGACTATGCTTCCTAGTTGTAGAGGTGCCTATTGAGTGAACGGATTTAAAAGACACAACAGAAAAAATGATTGGAAAGGTTGTATCCTCAGTTTCAAATTAAAGAGACATGGTTGATTTGCAAGAGTTCAACATGTGTCCACTCCTAAGGATCTAATGCTAAACAACCATCTGCAATTCTTGTTGTACTATAAGTGAAGTTTAGCAAGGCTCTTTTATCATTTTCAATTGTTGTTGTATTACAAGCTATCTAATTTTGTATTGGATATATTTTTTCTTCTAATGTTGAAGAATGGCAACCTACTGAATATTTAAGAATGACATTCAAAGTTCTTCATAAGGTTTATACAGAACTTTTGTATGCAAACAAATCTATTCCATTTTTCAATAGCATTCAATTATTTTTCTATTTTGCAGATTATGAGGTACCATCACTAGGGAGGAGTGCTTATGGAAATCTTGTACATTTGCCTCCTCCTTGCATCTCTTCATTAGATTATGATTCTCCTGATCAAATGACAATTTCAATTTTTTTGTACAAAATGAATGATGAAATTCAAAGGGCAATGTCACCAAGTAGAATTTCACAAAGGATAAAGATTCAATGGTTTTTGCCTATCATGTTTTAGTAGCATGTTTTAAAAACATGATATTACAGAAAACAAAAACAATGTGGTTGATTAGGAGGGTTTCAATTTTAGACATTGATGATGTTTTAGGTACGGAATGGGATAAAAAAGAGGTTCAAAAGCTAGGAGACATCATTTTATGTAAATTTAGTCCAAATCCCTTTCAATTTTACATCAGATATCTTAACAAGCTCTTGTTTTAGGATATGACTACAAAAGGCGGAAAAAAAAGCTTGGACTCTGGATACCATTGGATTCAGAGGGGAGCTATCTAGAATTTGAGGTATAATTATTGATGCATCAAGAGTTTCAACCGACTGCAAATTAGAAACTCAAAAATGCAAGAGAGCTCCTAGAGTTCCTTGATGAGATCTCACCATAATTTAGATTCTCAATTGGTGGTGCAATAGTAAACATAAGATCACAAAAAACATTATCTTGCATTACTTGCCTACCACCCAAGGTGATCAAGTTTCAACCCCTAAAAATGTAACTCGTCTTGTCCTCTTTCTTCCACCAAGAATTTTGAAGGAAACAAAGACATAGTGTTCAATATATTTGTCTCTTCTTTTATGTAAGCTCTTCATACTCATGTTGGCATTGCTTTGGTTTATATCATTGTTTTAGAAGGTTTATATTGTGCACAGACTTACATCATTGTTGGGATGGTAAATACTTTTCTTTTTTATGTAAACTCTTCATATTCATATTGGCATTGTTTTGGTTTATATCATTGCTGTGGGATATTTCTATTGGTCAAAAACTTAAATCATATTTGTGGAAAGTTTCTATTTTTCAAACACATTCTCCAAGAAAAATCGGTCAAGAAAAGGATAAAGAAATTATCCATGTAAGTGATTTGTTACATAGAGCATTAAAGTATAGATGTATTGCAAAGTGGAGAATCTTGGAGGACATGAACAATTCAAGCGATAAGGGACATCAAAGGTTCGCTGATTTCCCTGATTGCTTGAATTGGTCTTGAATAATTTATTAATGAGAAGCAAGGGATAGAGAATCAAGGTAGGAATATTAAAAACTCTTTTGATTTCCCTTAGTGATTTGACATTGTACTTAATGTTTTCTTTCAATTTCCCTTTTGAGCATCACCATGAAGCTATTTGTGGTCTTTGGAGCAGGTCCTTAGCTCTTTGGAACATGTCCCCCTTGATTTTGCTCCTCAATAGTGTACAATTTCCTAGCTATCTTCTTTGTTCCAGCCATGATCTATTGAAAACAGGTTTGAAAGGAGGATCACACATATGGATATGAGAGAACATAGCAAGAAAACCAAGAATTTAAGAGACGATCAATTCAAGCAAATAGGTCCATACAAAAATCTTAGATTGTTGTAGTCACTTGAATCGATCGTATTAAATGATTCAAGCTCTGAGCTAGGTTCATGTGAATCCTATGAGATCCCTGGAATAAACTCTCTCTCTCTCTCTCTCTCTCTTATAACTAAGCAAACAAAAAATAGTTCTTAAATAGGTTTTTGACTGCACACGATTGATTCAAGTGATTGCGTCTATCCAAAAATCATCAGTTCCCCTAATCGCTTGAATTGGTTGTGTCAAACAATTCCAACTTCTTAGTATCATTCATGTGAATTCCATCTAATCCTGAACTAATCTTTCTCTCTTATACTTATGAAAATAAGTCTTAAACAATTTTTTGGCTGCACAAGACCGATTCAAGCGATTACATCAACCCAAAAATCTATGGTTCCCCCTTATTGCTTATATGGATTGTGTCAAACAATCCATCATCTAAGTTTCATTCATGTGAATTCCATGCAATCATCAAAGTAATGTGTCTCTCTTATACATTAGAAAACAAAAAGTAGTTTCAATGTGTTTCATTGATGTGGATTCCATGAAATCTTGAAGTTATCTTTCTCTTTTATACTTAGAAAATGAAGAATAGTTCTAACAGGGTTTTGACTACACATGACCGATTCAAGGGATTATGTCCATCCGAAAATCTCTCGTTCCCCTAATCGCTTGTATCGGTCATGTACAAAATTCCAAGCACGAGAAGGATATTATCTTGCAAACCAAGAGATGTCATGAGAAGAGGTGTTAGAAAGCTTTGCAAAGGAGGCTTGGAGAATAAAAAATATGGGAAATGTGAGGTAGGAGGTAGGTCACAAAAGAAATGGCACAAATGAAGTGAGGAGGTTATACAAGTCTCTAGGTTGTGTTGACCATTGGGTGACATGTGGCATCCTTTGATTGGTCCATGTCATCTGATGATTGTGAATTATAATGCTATGCCATGTGTTGCATGCTCATTGGTCCATGTCATTTGACTATTTATAGTTTTGAGGTTGGGATCACCACGTGTCGCACACTCATTAGTCCACATCATTTGACCATTGCTCTCCCCTCTTCTCCTATACATTTCAGTTGACTTGGTCTTTTCCCATTTTCTACCTTCAACAAATTTTTGCATACATACTCTAGCACTCGTACCTCAAATCCAATACACGATGGATTCAAGAAATTATGCTAGTTCGACCATCTTTGACTACATTTACTTGCTTGCATCGGTCGTCTAATGAATAATTAGGAAGAGCACTCATTAGTTTAGAGATGGAAGAGAAGAATCCAATTCTTAGTGTCTCACCATCTAAGAAACTACTAGATTTCATGGTTCAAGAGGGGTTGAGGATGAACCATTTTCCCGATGCAATGAAAATGTTCGATCTCACTTTTCATTTTGAAGCACTTGTGGAGAAGAATAAGAGATTACTTATTGTTGGTGTAAGTTACAAGCCTACGCATTTGTCTCAAAGGAAGCATTGAAGTCTATACATACATGAAGAAGCATAGGAACATATGCTAGTGGCTAATTACCACTTTACCTCATTGTAAAAGTCAGATTGACATGGAATCTTTTGTAATCACCTACCAAAGTGATTTGTGGATAAAATTAGTTGTTTGATTGAAAGAATATATCCAAGCATTTAGGAGCTTGATCATAGGGAGCCAAAAGTTTGAATTTGAATTCAAATTTTTAGTCATCTCTTATAAAAAGTAGACATGAAAAGTCGCGTGTAAGAGAGAGCACTCCCAAGCCTAGCATTACTGTTTTTTGAGTGTGTGTGAGGTCTATACTCAAGCCCACACCTCTCTATACCATTTGGCATTGATGTTCATGCAAATGGAGTTGTATACAAATGTTCATTAATACATACATTCATATTGTCCATCTCTGAGTTCTCTGTTAGTCTACTCAAAAGTCTGTCAACTTGTCAAGAGCATATCTCGGTCAATTCTTCACCAAATTCAGTGATTCAAAGCTTGTTGAAATTAGCTTAAAGTAATCTACATGCTATCAAAGTTTGAAGACATTATATTCAGCCATTTTGGAGAAATCTGCATCGAGGTGAACTCTGGTCATTTTCTGCTACAATCCTAAAAAGTCGGGGGTATAACTTAACTTGGTAAATTGATTTCTCTTAGCATAGTTTATCATTTTACATCATTCCACTTGGAATAGGTAGCTTACTAAGCTAATTAGATACCCCTAAAAGGAATTTTTCCAATTTCTACTGTGCTGGTCATACTGAGCAAAATATCCAGCAGGTGTCAAGACATAAATAGAAGGTTTTCTTGAGTTTGTGACTTCCAAAGTTATCTGTTTTGATTCAATCATTGCACATATCATTTCCAAAGGACATAGGACAATTTATGGTGTCATTGGAAAGCTAAGGAGTTCTAGTTTTCAACTCTGAAGCAAAAGAGGGCTGGTACAAAGCAGGTTTAGCAGTACCTACTCAGTCTCTTGGAGTATCCATCCATCATTCCCAATAGTGGTATCAGAGCAAACTAAGGTAAAATGGGAGATGGATTTCCTTCATTTATTGACAAATTGGACAGGAACAACTATCAAGCATGGTCTCTCAGGATGAAGACCTACTTACAAGGAAGGAGTCTCTATGGGTACATCTCAGTAGATGAGGAATTGCCCTCATTCAAAGCAAGATGATTACCAACCAAGGAAGAACATGAAAAGCTCAACACATGGTGTGCTAAGGATGCATTGGCAAGGTCTTACTTACTCAAATCTATATCTGATTTTCTTTTGCCACATATTAGAAATTGTAAGACATCCCAAGAGACTTGGGAAACCTTGTCATTATATTTTTCCTCCAACACAAGGGCTAGGAAAAATCAGTTGTGGATTGAATTCACAACACTAAGGAAGCAACCTAAGCAAGCTGTTTCAGAATTTGTGACCAAGATTAAAGATGTAGCAGATCAGTTAGCAAGCATAGGAGAAGTGATTGAAGAAGAACAAATTGTAAGGCAAGTGATCAATGGGATCAAGGCTGATGACAAATGGGAAAGCTTCACCACTGCCATGGATCTCTACATGGACATGCACACTCCAGATCTTACAACTCTCATGGGACAATTGTTTACTCATGAAGCAAAGCTCAACAAAAATGGAGACACATCCAAAGGTAATAACTCTTTTTCCCTATACACTGATAAGAAATCTAAAGATAAAGGCAAGAGCAAGAAGGTGGAAGATGAAGGATCAACCTCTCAAGCCAACTATGCAAGGAGAGGTAGATCTTCAAGAGGAAGGGGCAGAGGAGGTAAGCCAGGTAGGGGGAGATCTTATAACTCCTCAACATGCAACATTTGTGGTTTATCAAATCATACTACAGATGAGTGTTTCAGGAATTACAAAACTCAGAGAGGAAGAGGATACCAAAGAGGTGGCTACTCACAGTCAAGAGGTAGATTCAACCATCACCAAGGTTACAACAATAATTACAACAACAACTACAACAATAATTACAATCATGAACATGACTTCAAAGTCAGGTACAAATGATGACCACCTATTCTACATTGACTCAGGATGTTCAAATCATGTGGCTTGCAATGTAGCATTACTCTCTGATCTTGAGGAACCTAAAGGTAAGCATCAAGTCCAAACAGGTGATGACACAAAGCATTCTGTAGTTAAAGTTGGAAATGTTAAGACTTGTGATGGAAATCAGAATTTGTTGAGCAGGGTACTCTATGTACCAACCATTACCAAAAATTTGATGAGTGCTGGTCAGATTGTGGAGAAAGGTTTGCAGGTTAGATTCAACCAATATGGAGCATATGTGGAGGACCCAAGACATGGGTTCAAGAGGATTGCTAAAGGAGAAAAATCAAGTAGACTTTTCACTTTTGAGTTGGAAGATACAAAGAATATTGCACTATACAGTTATAAAGATCAAACACTTTCAGAGCTTGAGATTTGGCACAAAAGGTTAGGGCACATAGGAGAAAGAACCTTGAAACAAATGTGCAGGGACCAATGTGTGCTTGGGATACCTAATGTATCCAAGCAACATATGATTTATAAGTGTGGTGCTTGTCAATTTGGGAAGTCTCACAGGTTACCCTTCTCAAAGAAAGGATACATGCATGAAGACTACCTAGAGCTTGTACACACAGATGTATGGGGACCAAGCAAAGACCCCTCAGTCTCAAGATCAAGGTACTATGTGTCTTTCATTGATGATTATAGCAGATGGACTGTATTATACTTCATGAAGCACAAGGATGAGGTATTTAACTGCTTTAAAAAATATCTTGCATTAGTTGAAAATCAGACAGGAAGGAATTTGAAGAGGTTAAGGTCAGATGGAGGAGGTGAGTACTTCTCCAATGAATTTGAAGACTTCTTGCAGGACAGAGGCATCAAAAGAGAGATAACCACAAGGTATTCTCCTGAACAAAATGGAGTAGCTGAGAGAAGAATTAGATTAATTGTTGAGACAGCTAGATCTATGCTTAATGAGAAAAAATTACCTAACTATCTATGGGCAGAGAGTGTTTCTACTGCCACTTACCTCATAAATAGGTTACCATCTAAGTCTCTTGATGGCATGAAACCCTATGAAGCATGGCATGGTAAGAGACCATCACTTGACAATTGCAAAATATTTGGATGTGTAGCATATGTACACATTCCTTCTCAGATAAGAGGTAAGCTAGACCCAAAGGCTGAAAAATGCATCTTTATTGGGTATGACTTAAATAAAAAAGGTTACAGGTTTTATAATCCTATCAATAAGGAATTTATGGTAAGCAAAGATGTTTTCTTTGATGAAAATGATTCTTGGTATGAGAATGAATGCAGGAAGGTCAAATTACCCTATGATTTGGAAGAGGAATTTCCAAGTCTTACAAAAAAGGAACCTATTCAGAATGAAGCCTCAAGTTCAGATGATGAAGACACTATCAATCTTGAATAATTCAAGGCATGGAAGTCCAAAGGCAAAATGAAGATGAAGAAGCTTGAAGACATACCTGAATCCTCAACTCAACCATTTAGAAGATCACAAAGAGAAAGCAAGAAACCTATCAGATATGGGTATGATACATCTCTTGTTACTAAACATTCTGTTTATCTTGCCAAAGACTTGTCAAATGAAGAACCAGGATCATATGAAGAAGCAATAACCAAATCAGAATGGAAAGAAGCTATGGATGAGGAGATTGATGCTCTCAAAGAGAGTGACACATGGGAGTTAGTACCTAAGAAGGACTCAATGAAGGTAATAGGATCCAGATGGATCTATAAGCTTAAAAGAAATTCTGATGGCACAATCAATAGGTACAAAGCCAGATTGGTAGCCAAGGGTTTTGCACAAACCCAAGGCATTGACTATGAGGAGACATTCTCACCTGTGGCCAAGATGCCAACCATCAGAGTGTTGGTAAGTGTGGCTACATCAAAAAATTGGAATATGTACCGATTGGATGTCAAGAATGCCTTCTTGAATTGATGGATTTCAGAGGAGGTATACATGTCAAAACCTCCTGGCTATGAGGATCCTAAGAAGGTAACATATGTTTGCAAATTAAAAAAGGCTTTATATGGATTGAAGCAGGCACCTAGGGCATGGAAGTACAGGTTAACTACATACCTCCAAGACCAAGGATTTGTCATGAGCAAGGCAGATACTTCTCTGTTCATCAAGAGAAGTAATTTAGAGGTAATATACCTTTGTGTTTATGTTGATGACATCATCATTATAGGTAATGATGTCAATGGAATCAGATATATCAAAAGTCAAATGATGAAGGAGTTCAAGATCAATTATCTTGGTCTATTGAAATATTTTTGGGACTTGAATTAGTCTACACTAATTCAGGGATATATATCACTCAAAAAAAATATGTTCAAGATATGTTGAAGAAGTTTCACTTGCAGGATGATAAAGTAGCAAGCACTCCAATGGAGGTAAACCTAAAGCTAAGTGCCCATGAAGGTGATGAAGTCAAGGTCATTACAGGTTATCAAAGTATGGTGGGTATCTTGAACTATGCTACCTTAACAAGGATAGACATTGCATATGGAGTTAGTGTGCTAAGTCAATTTATGCACAAGCCAAGGATACCTCACTTAGAGGCTGCCAAGAGAATCTTGAAGTATCTGAAGGGTACACAGAACCATGGTTTGTATTTCCCTTACACTTCAGACATTGATATCAAAATTTATTCAGATGCAGATTGGGCAGGATGCAAGGATGATAGGAGGAGCACTTCTAGATATATTTCTTTTGCAGGTGACAAACCAATTTCATGGTCTTCAAAGAAGCAACCTAATGTTGCTTTGTCTTCCACAGAGGCAGAGTATAGAGGACTAGCTAATGCCACACAAGAAGCAATTTGGATTAAGCTTTTGTATACAAAATTGGGTTTGTTTACTAGGTTTCCAATAATCTTTGGAGATAATACAAGTTCTCTTCACCTTGCAGCTAATCCTATTTATCATGCTAGGACCAAACACATAGAGGTCCATTACCATTATGTGAGAGAGAAATTGATAAGCAAGGACATTCAACTTACCTATGTATCAACCAACATGCAATGTGCAGATTTGTTGACTAAAGCTTTGGATGGAACCAAACTTTGCAGGTTCAAATCCATGATTGGATTGCAGGATATACTTGAAGATTGAAGATGAAGACTTAAGCCAAAATGTTTGGCTTGAGGGGGAGCTGTTGGTGTAAGTTACAAGCCTACACATTTGGCTCAAAGGAAGCATTGAAGTCTATACATACATGAAGAAGCATAGGAACATATGCTAGTGGCTAATTACCACTTCACCTCATTGTAAAAGTCAGATTGACATGGAATCTTTTGTAATCACCTACCAAAGTGATTCGTGGATAAAATTAGCTGTTTGATTGAAAGAATATCTCCAAGCATTCAGGAGCTTGATCATAGGGAGCCAAAAGTTTGAATTTGAATTCAAATTTTTAGTCATCTCTTATAAAAAGTAGAACATGAAAAGTCGCGTATAAGAGAGAGCACTCCCGAGCCTAGCATTACTGTTTTTTGAGTGTGTGTGAGGTCTATACTCAAGCCCACACCTCTCTATACCATTTGGCATTGATGTTCATGCAAATGGAGTTGTATACAAATGTTCATTAATACATACATTCATATTGTCCATCTCTGAGTTCTCTGTTAGTCTACTCAAAAGTCTGTCAACTTGTCAAGAGCATATCTCGGTCAATTCTTCACCAAATGCAGTGATTCAAAGCTTGTTGGATTCAGCTTGAAGTAATCTACATGCTGGCAAAGTTTTGAAGACATTATATTCAGCCATTTTGGAGAAATCTGCGTCGAGGTGAACTCTGGTCATTTTTTGCTACAATCCTAAAAAGTCGGGGGTATAGCTTAACTTGCTAAATTGATTTCTCTTAGCATAGTTTATCATTTTACATCATTCTACTTGGAATAGGTAGCTTACTAAGCTAATTAGATACCCATAAAAGGAATTTTTCCAATTTCTACTGTGCTGGTCATATTGAGCAAAATATCCAGCAGGTGTCAAGACATAAATAGAAGGTTTTCTTGAGTTTGTGACTTCCAAAGTTATCTGTTTTGATTCAATCATTGCACATATCATTTCCAAAGGACATAGGACAGTTTATGGTGTCATTGGAAAGCTAAGGAGGTCTAGTTATCAACTCTGAAGCAAAAGAGGGCTGGTACAAAGCAGGTTTAGCAGTACCTACTCAGTCTCTTGGAGTATCCATCCATCATTCCCAACACTTATGGATGAGTGGGAGAGCTTCTTGAAGATAGTCAGTGGACAAGAAGTTAAAATCTCTGCAAAGAAATATATCCACCCAATAATTTTTGGGAAAAAAGGGCCATAGTCAAAAGAAAATGTACGAAAGCTTCCCCCTTGCCAAGCACGATGGAATTTTTCCTAGAACATGATAATAACTATTGCTTACTACCATTGAACATTAGGTTTTTGATTTGGCTTGATCATATCTCAAGTGACAAGAATGAAGTAGATAAGCTTGATAAAGAGAAAAGGGCTTCGTTGGATACAAAGCTCTTTCAAGCTACTTTGAGAGAGTAATTTCAGAGAAGCCAACACTTGTAGATGAAGATTTTGACCAAAAGCAAAAAGACTTGGGGATTTATGTGTTTGGATGAGGATATTCATTATTGGAGGTTGTTGAGGACAAAGGAACAATAAGAACTGATGTAGATGAACCGATTCAAGCAAAGATGAGGTCAAGGTACATCCCAAATTTCTTGCCTTGCAAACAAGATCATGTGTGATACATCATCGATTCAAGTGATTAGGAATGTCAGAGACTTTTTGATGAGCTTATTCGCTTGTATTGGTTGTGTCCTAGATCTATCCTTTCTTATGGATTATTTGGCTTGCCTCTTATATAATTTTAGCAAAATTTACCTCTATTTCTATCTCATTTGGAAGACATGACCGATTCAAGTGATGAGGCCCATCTGAGACTTTCTGATGAGCCTATTTGCTTTAATCCATCGTGTCCTATACTACCCAATTTCATGATTTATTTACCTCGTGCAATACTTGATTTCTGATCATGTGGTGTTGATAACAAATATACCAAATGATTATGAATAATTTTGTCTCTATTTGTATTGACAATGATTGTTTGGTAAAGATGAACAATTCAAGCGATTAGGGCCATCCAAAACTTTCTAATGAGCCTATTCACTTGAATCCATCATGTCCTACATTTCTCAATTTCATGAGTTATTTTTTGTTGTTTAATACCTGATTCCTCATATCGCTTAGTGTTGATAACAAATATTCCACTTTTTGTAAAAATAATGATGATCTAAGAGAGATGACCGATTCAAGCGATTAGGCACATCCGAGACTTTTTTATGAGAGTACTCACTTGAATTGGTCATGTCCCACAGTTGTTTGAACAATTGTTTTTTCATGCTTTTTCCATATAAGACTTGGTGCTTTATCATCATTGAAAGATTGTTGTGCTCTCTCTCGGATTACTGTTTGTCGTTGTTCTCACAATTATCTATATTTTTGCTTTTCTCCATTTCCATTTAATTCATATAGGGTGTTACTTCTTGAGAGAATAATAGCATTCAGGATATTTGGCTATTCCACAAGATTCAATGCTTCTAGAGCTGGTTATTTCCTCTGTTATTCAAGCTATGCATTAGCTATAGAAATCTCAGGTGTACAAAATATTACTGGCTATAGAAATAGTTTCATTTCATTTCATTTAATTTTAGATGTACAAACTAATACTGGCTACAAGAAAGACTGAAAGAAGAATAGTGACATTTCATTTCACAAATCCCATGATTTCCAAAACTATATATACATCCATATGTAATTTTTTCCTAGAATACTTAAAAATATTCCAAATATTATAGCATCACATTGGAATGAATTGTCATTCTTTTTTTTATTTAAATCCATCTGGCCTAAAAGGAGATGATATCTAGTGATACTTCTTAATGACATGATCTCTATAGTTTATCTGGTCATGATATCTCATATGTGCTACTTTATAATTATCTTCGAAAGAAGCAATCAAGGAGCTCTTTGAAAGGGTTACATTTTGTGACTCCTCCTTCTGTTCTTGTGCATCTCAAGAAGCTTGTTCTTCCTTGGTAATGAGACTTCTCCATGCTTTGACTGTTCCATATGGAAAGTGTTCCCTTTTTTGCAAAGAATGAACCATGCAAAAGAAGAATATGCTGTAGAAACATAAAGGTAAGTATCATGAGACATTTATTTCAAAAACTAATAGTGGAGGAAATTATTTTTGTGAAACTCACCAAGTATTAAGTTATGTCTTTGACACTCCTAGCCTCTCTGATGGTTTCTATAAGCTTTATGATTGACCATTTGAATTCAATCGCATGGATATCAGAAGCTACTTGTTGCCTCATGATCTTCAGAAGTTTATCTAGTCTTACCCACACCTACATTCTTTTTTTTTTGCTATTTCTCGATTGCTTTTTACATTTTTCGTAACCTCAAAAAATTGTTTCCAACAATTCCACATTGCATTTAGTTTTTTTCCATCGTTGTTATTGAAGAAACTTCTTGTTTTTGCACTTTGCATTGACACATCCTATAGTACATCACCTGTATTTTGTGAAAGCTTTGGATCTTGTCTTAGATGAACATCACTACCATGAAATCTGATTTCTGAAAGTAGAGCTTCACATTTTTTTATGCATTCATCTACAAGAGCTAAAGGCTTGATGGAATATGCATAATCCAAGTGATGATGGACCAACTTGTCAATGATCCTTAACTCTACATGCAATGTACATATGTGTACATTTCTCAATTCTCTTGGAAGTATGGGATCCTAGATCATGGCAAAAGATGAGTAGGTATGTAGTTAACATTGTGTCTAGAAGGAGCTTCTCTAGCCTCAGTTCTAGCAGTCCACCCTCTTTTACCTAGACCTTGCATGTAGTACAAAAATGGGTACTCGTAATTTGTATCCCTGCTTATACCAAACATGCATTTTCGAGTCTTTAAGTCTCCACTCAAATGCCACCCAATTTTAAATGTTCTTTTGTATCATAGAACTGAACCATGTATGTTTGAAATCTTATAAAATCTATCCATATATGGTTAAATGCATTGTAAGTGAAATGTACAGTTTATTTTCCTACCTCATAATGCATGTTATTGTGAATGTGTTTATAATCACCAAATGTAGATGTGATTTTCTTATTCAAGGAGAGTCGATACTTTCATACATGATGAGTTCTATGTAATCCAAAGAATTTTACTTTGTTAAATTTAAGAAATTCACACCAAACTTTTGAAATTGCTCAATAACCCTTTCTATTCACTCCAATTCCATCAAAAACCTCAACAATTTGAGATGGACCTAGCAACAAATTCATTTCTTTCATGAGTTTTTGAATAATCGACCATTTCAAGCATACATTTTCATTTAGTTTCAATAGTTTTCAAACATGGTTTTGAATCATAATTTCATTACAAAAATGTATGCTCTCAAAGCTTCTCAACATGTTTAAACCTAGAACATTTCTTACATGATCTCTAACAATTTTCATTGTCTTTTTTTCTTTTGCTAGATCTTTCAGTCAAATTTAAAAAAGGCTTTACTCGTTTTGAATGCATTCTCAATCCTATAGATGTTTCTTTCATTTCTTTGAAAGCTTTTGGCTCATAAGATAAATGCAACAACATTTTTTCTAGATCCCTCTAATGTAAGTCTCTCAGATGTAGTACATTTTGTAGATAGTTTATGTATGGCATATAGTTCTTTGAAAACTCCTAGAGCCTTGAACAGTATCCATGTAAATGGTCATTGCCATCTCCTACAAATTTAATCAGATCATGAAGATTATGAAAAGGTGGATACCTTCCTGTTTGTGGATCAATTGGATAAACAACACCATCTATCCATATATTGATATGATTTTTGCCATCTTTGCACAATCCATCAACTTCACAAGATTGTAGACCTCTTCGGAATACCTTTCTTATTGTTGCATACTCATGATTGATTGCAATATTGATATGGAACTTATCACACAGAGTTCAACTAGATGAAAATTCAGTGAAAGTGTTTGAATTGAGGTTCTCCATGATGAGACTTTCTAGAATTATGAGGAAGATAAAAGCAAGTATGCTATGGAGAGTATAGTAAAAAAGTGTAGAAAATCTTGGACACACATTATATAGGTCAAAGAACAAGAGGGAAAACTTCAAAATTGGCAAAGGCCCGATAGGCACAAACTTTGACACATATCACTTTTCATGATTTTGACACGAGATTCCTCTCTCTTCCATAACTAATATATTTGCGTGAGATATGTTTTAAATGAACCTACACAAATTTTTTTAAAAGCATTTTACAAGATCAATCTAGATTAAGCACAATTCATTGAAATCCTTACACAACCCTTTTCTTTTACCATTTTTCACCCGAATGTTGACTGCCTCAAAACTGTATGGAATCTAGGTTTGAGATTTGGCAAGATGATCATAGTTATTAACAATTACGGGCTCATTATAAAGAGTTACAAAGAAGGTTATTGACCTTTTCATCCCCCTCATGGGGTCCCATTTGCTTTGGATCTTGTGAGGGTAGCTTGTAGAATTGTTTATTCTTATGATGAAGATTTTTTGGGTGAAGCTTTTCGTGTGGTGATTGCAGCTTATGCTTTTTCTTTAAGATTATCATGGGTAGCATTAAAAAACTATATAACAGAGTATTATGCTCATTTTTGGTGTATCTTCTCAAGATGAAGAAAATTCTACACAAGATTTGGAGGAGATCTTGGAGGTCCTCTATGTGAGGAAGAGTTATACAGTCTTGGAAGATGTGTGCTCTACATCTGGAGATATCTAAAGGAGTTTGTATCAGCCAACCATCAGCTATCTTGTTGAGTTACTATGAGTAACAAGTCTATTTTTTGTTTCCACTTGTCCATTCACTAGTTTTTGATCTAGGGATAATCACAATTTGGGTTTGTATAAAATAGTTCTAAATTGTTCATATTCTCCATATTCTCAAACACACACACTACCTCTTAGGCACACAATTTCTTGTATCGAGTTCCTATTTCTGCCTAGAATCATATCTTTTCATTTTGTATCATATTCACACATTGTAATTTGACTTTGAAATATAAGAGAGTGTAGATGTGCATCCTAGGTTACATACACTTTGAAAGATCTTGTCTATTCTCTTTCTATATCTCACTCATCTCTTTTTTAGTAATAAGGTGTGTATGCTAAGGTCCGGTTAACCTGTGATTAATTGTTATTGAGGTCCCACTCACTTCCAAGCATAGTTGACATAAAACCTCATCCTTAACAAGATGAGTGACTATAGACTTGAGAATGAAGACAAGCTTGAGGAAATGTCTAATTATCCAATGTGGAATTTTATGATGATGACTCTATTAGTATCAAAGGACTTCTAGAATATTGTCAATGGCACGTATCCAAGGCCAAGACAAGTTGAAGAAGAGGGTACTTCATCTTCTAGAAGAACCCCTATTTCTGCTTAACTAGAGGCTAATGAAGAAGAAGGAACCACTTCATCATCAGGAGTCAGTGGTACTCCTATCAAATTATTTCCTACTGAATGGCAATCTAGATGGCATTCAAGGGATGCACAACCACTTTCATGTATTTATTGGAGTGAAGAGGCATATTATACCTCAAATAAGGTCTTGTAGGAAAAGAATGATCAAGCCATGTTATCATCGTCAAAGGGAAAGTAGAAGAAGGAGACAAAGAAAGAGAAGAAGAGGCAATAACCCAAGGAAAGTAAGTCTTCTAATCCTAAGTCTTCAAGTCCTTCCCCTAATTCTTCATCTACACCCAAAGAAAAGTCTTCGACTACATCTGATTCAGAGAAAGGACTATGCCGCTACTGTAAGAAACTAGGTCATTTCATAGCAGAATGCAAAACAAGAATTTTTAATGAGAAGAAGAAAAAATCATGTAATAGTGATGAAGATGATCCAAAACCTAAATCTTCAAAGCTAGATTCATATGCATGTGTTACTATTGAAGAGATAGCTTTTGATCAGCTAGCATTAAATGCAATTTCAGATAATCCTCCCTTTTTCTATTCTAGAGCTACTACGCATATGAAAAGTTGTAGAAAGGTATTTTCTTCCCTTTCTAACTCTTTAGGTAGAAGAGTGACCATTGCAGATGGTCATGATTTAGATGTTGTTGGTGTTGGAGAAGTAAAACTTAAGTCCAAAGGAGGTGGTAAGTTACAATTTCCAATGTTCTTTATGTTCCAAACATCAAGAAGAATTTGCTCTCTATCTCTACTTTCTTGTTAGATGGTTATAAAGTTATTTTCAAAAGAGATTCATGTCAGATCCTCTCATCTGATGAGGAGCAGTGTCTACTTCAAGGTGAAAACATACGTGACATGTATATGTTATCCAAAATTAGTCATGCTAATGGTGCAAGGTCTTTTATACCTATGAAGAATATGAAGTTATGGCATGCTTGATTTGGTCATATCAGTTAGATATCCCTTAAGCATATCAAAGATCAAGGTATGATGGAGAAAATCTGTATGGTGATTGAACCAGCTTATATAGTCATGCAAATACATTTTAGCCAATAGGGAATAAGAGCACCAACAAAATTAGCTTCGACTGCACAGATGGAGTAGATGTTTGGTAGAGCCTGCTTGAGAGAATACAAGTATTCTAGACTCTCAGAAACTAATGTGTGGAAGTTTCAATTGTGTCTTGAAGGATACAAAAGCGGCAAATGGTCAGATCAATTGGACAGAGACCATTTTTCAAAGAATAAAGAAGGAAGTGCGTCGGCTATGCCGACCAACATGGAAGCCTCAACAATGGGATACAAAGCTTGGCGTGTTGTTAGCATTGTTAATTCCTATAGCCTATCTACTTGCGTTGTGGTGTCATAGAGATTTACATCTCTATATATCTAGAGTTTGAACCATCCATCTCCAAACTTCTAAAGAAACACTTACAACTCAAAAGATAAAGATCATTGTTAGTCAAAATTCAATCGAATATGAGCAACAATATTATTGCACCATTGGAAATTAATCATCGAGAGCTTTCCAACGATATATAACACTATCCCATTTGGTTCCAAAATGAGTCACTATGGTCCAAAATCTCCTATAGAATAGCTATATCTAATCTTCTTCATACATGTCCTACAACAAAAGTCAACGAGCATTGTGGTCACACCATTTAAATCTCAAAAGAAGGATCTAGGTTTGATTCAATTCCATAGTGCTAAAGATAACTTTTGAAAATCAATTCATGAAAAGAGCACCTTTTTCCATAAACATAAATTTTTGCGGTCGCTTTTTTTGTGGGCAATCTATTGCGTTATGGTTTATGTGCTTTTAGAGAAGTTCTTTTTGAAGCATACACAAGAGTACATAAGAAGAGGACATTGGATCATTGAAACCATCTTAGCTTCTCATCATCCATTGAAGAAGTCCCAACCTTGAGGAGAGTTCTAACTAGCGTTGGAGTTTGGAGGAGATGAACATATTGGAGGATTGAAGGAAGGACAAGGAGGAGGCTATCTCTACATCTTGATGGTGATTCTTCTCTCATGCTTGGAGGAGGCTCTGCTTGGAGGAGGCTCTATTATTATGAAAACTTTATGATCAATTATGAAATGGTAACTTGTATCTTTTTCATTATTTTCAATTAGATTTGTATGTAAACTTATTATGAATCAAGCTTTCTCTTCTTTCCATGGAATCAATTTTTCTCTCATATGATGATAGGTTCTGTAAGTGATCTGATCAATTGTTTTGAGTTTTTATATTCTCTTTGAGTCTCCATTCCAGCACCTGAGTTGCTAAAGCACCCTGTGTGTTGTCATCGGAATACTAACAGCTGGCCTAATCCAGCCAAGTGAGCCCTTCATGACACTTGAACCCAATGTGAAATATGTGTATTTGTCTTGAGACTTGAACCCAATGTGAAAGATCCTCTTCAATTCAGCAAATCAGGTACTATTGGGATGAAAAAGATAACAAGCACCCCGGGCTCGCTCGGCGACTCGCACCGGCCCGTCGGTAGGGTGTCTTGCTTGAGTGTTTGTTCGCTTGCTTGAAAGCAGAAAGTCACTTGTTGAATGAAAAACTTGCTTGCATTAGAAAGAGAACAATTACAGAAAGAACCGCCTAAGCCGGCCCGCGTTGAGCGTCGCGGGTAAACGCGTTACAGTGAGCCGGCCCGCGTTAAGCGTCACGGGCAAACGCGTACAACGGCCCCTCGATGGCACAACGGCGCTTTCGAGAGGTGCGTGCGGAGGGGACTAGCACGAAGGCTACCACACATGGAGCGCAAGGGTCACTTGGTTCGCTTGGGTCACTTGGATCGGAGGCTCACTATGTCCCCCTATAAGTACTTGCAATTTGGCGCCGGTCGGCAAACCACACAAGCACCAACAGGGGCTAGATTTAAATACAGGAAGGGGGGGGGGGGCTCTTGCCCACGGGTTGTCACATATTCTCCCCCGCTTTGAAGAGCTTTGCGTCCTCGTAAAGCTAAGGTATTCGCGCCTGGGATGTTGAAGGATGAGTCGTTTCATACGCCTCAATCAGGGCTTGGGCTGTCGGAGGCATGCTGTTCTTACTTACCCATGTCGCTTCTTTGAGGGGTCTTCCACGCCACTTGACCAGAAACTGAGTGCTATTGTCCTTAAGTATCAACTCTGCTTGTCTTTGTTCAATTGGATCTTCCACCAAAGTGACTTGACGTCCGAAACGAGTATTAGGGCGGAAGCATTTTAGCAGACTAACATGGAATGAGTTGTGGATATGAATTCCGGGTGGAAGATCAAGCTGATATGTAACTTGATTGAACCGGTGACGAATCCTGTACGGCCCATAGTACCTGTGATTAAACTTTGGAGTGAAATTTCTTGGCAAAATGATATTTTTGCTGTTCACAAGGACTAAGTCTCCCACTTGATAGTCTGGAGCTTCTGTTCTATGTTGATTAGCAATCGTAACCATCCTTTCTTTGCTTTTTATGAGAGCTTCCTTTGCTTGACGAAGCTTGGACTACTAATCTCTTAAAAAATTCCCACATTCACGATCTGCTGCCACTAGCACCTCATCTGACATGAGTGCCATGGGTGTGATTACACTTTTGCCTGTAGCTACTTCAAACGGCGACAGGGATGTACTGGAATGGATGGAGCTGTTGTAATGGAATTCTAAAATGTCTAAGTGTTTAGCCCAATCCTTCTGGTCTTCTTGTACATAACTCCTCAAGTAATTTTCTACTGTTTGATTGATTCTTTCTGTTTGCCCATCTGTCTCGGGATGATATGCCGATGAAAATCTAAGTTGCGTACCCAAAATGGAGAATAACTCGCGCCATAAGTCGCTCATAAATCTTGTGTCCCGATCTGAGACAATCGCCAACGGAAGGCCATGATATTTGAAGACCTTCTGAAAAAACGTTTGTGCTACCACCTTTGCCGACATTGGTGGCTTCATAGGTATGAAGTGCGCTTGCTTTGAAAAATAATCTACCACTGCAAGAATTGTATTGTCTCCATCTGACGTTGGCAGATCGGTTATGAAATCCATACTTACCATGTCCCACGGTCTGTTCGGGACGGGCATGGGCTGAAGTAGGCCTGCCGGTTTTACCTTCTGTTGTCTTACTAGTTGGCAGGTTGGGCACGTTTGGACATACTCAATCACGTCTTCTTTCATCTTCGGCCAAAATACATGCTCCTTTAGATGTTTGTAACTTCTTCTTTGTCCTCCATGTCCGGCTAATTGACAATTGTGTGCTTCCCATAAAAGCATTTTCTGTAGTTCTGCATTATCTGGTATGTAAATCCTTCCCTTTCTATATAACATGTTGTTCATAATTGTGTATTTCCCTTTATGGTCTAAGCCCGAGTGTACATCTTTGACGATCCTCTGTATTTCCGGATCCGTTTGTTGCAATTTATGAATTTGATCTTTCGTCTTACTCTCGGCCATGGAAATCGCGGCCAGCGTCGGTCTTCTACTCAGGGCGTCTGGCATGACGTTTTGTTTGCCTGGTTTGTGAATTATGTCTATGTCAAATTCAGCCAAGAAATCTTGCCACCTTGCTTGCTTGGGAGATAACTTAGGCTGAGTACAAAATACTTGAGTGAAATATTATCAGTGTAGATCTTTGTGTGTTTATCTTGCACATAGTGACGCCACTTTCGCAAACAGTGGATCACCGCAAGCATCTCCTTCTCGTGAGTGCTCCATCTTAACTCTGTACCTGAAAACTTGTGTGACTCATAAGCCACAGGGCGACCTTCCTACATAAGGACCCCTCCAATTGCTAATCCTGACGCATCTGTGTGGATCTCGAACTCTTTGTCAAACTCTGGCAACTTCAACACAGGGGCTTCACACATCACCTGTTTGAGTTGCTCAAAAGCATCTTGTTCCTTAGGCCCCCACACAAAGCAACGCTTTCCTTTAGTTAACTCTGTGAGCGGAGCAGCCACTTTACTGAAATCTTTTATGAATTTTCTTGGAAACTGGCAGAATCCTATGAATTCTCTTACTTCTCTCACTGTTCGCGGCGGAGCCCATTGACGCACAACGGTGATTTTGTGAGGATCTATCATCACCCCTTTATCTGAGACTATGAAACCGAGAAATTCAACTGATGTCATCGCAAATTCACATTTCTCTGGTTTTGCATATAGTTGTCTTTCTCTTAGACGTTGAAGTACGGCTCTCACATGATCTAAATGTTCCTCAAGAGTACGGCTGTATATCAATAAATCGTCTATATAAATGATCAGGAACTCATCTAGCATGTCCCTGAATCCATCGTTCATCTCTCGACAGAACGTGCCTGGCGCGCCTGTGAGCCCGAAAGCCATAACTAACCATTCATAACTGCCATAGCGTGTTTTGAATGTTGTCTTTTCAATG
This sequence comes from Ceratopteris richardii, assembly GCA_020310875.1. NCBI lineage: Eukaryota > Viridiplantae > Streptophyta > Polypodiopsida > Polypodiales > Pteridaceae > Ceratopteris > Ceratopteris richardii. The sequence goes on along the minus strand of MU260152.1, from coordinate 285,669 downwards.
TCCTGCTCTGCTATGCGAATCTGATGATAACTGGACCTTAGATCTATTCGTGTAAAAAATTTTGCCTGGCCTAACCGGTCCATCAACTCATCCATGACTGGTACTGGATACTTTGTTTTCACTGTAATTTTATTCAAGGCCCGATAATCCACGCATAACCGCATGCTGCCATCTTTCTTCTTGACGAATAGGACAGGAGCACCATAGGGTGAACTACTGGGTCAAATGAAGCCTTGTTATTCCAGTTCTACTAATTGCCTTTTCAACTCTTTCAGATCCGTTTCATTCATTCTATAGGGTGCTTTGGCCGGTGGAGCTTGGCCTGGCATTACTTCAATCTTATATTGGACTTGCCTAAGTGGTGGCAGCCCGCTTGGTAACTGACTTGGTAGGACATCTTCAAATTCCTTTAGTACTTCATGCACTCTTTGATCGCCGACCTTCATCCTGTCGTTTTCCCTTTCTTCTAAGTCAATGGTGTTACATTTTATCAGGCACAAATGGGCCTCAGCCCCTTGCTTCATTGCTTTTTCTACCTGTTTGGCCGTCAATGGCCCTTGTGTTTGCTGTCTTTTCTCTGCTCTTGTTACTGTGGCTACTGATCTCATTTTTCTTGCTGGTAAATTCACTGCCTTGTTCCCTTTATTTTGACTACTGGATGGCACACCCTCTTGATGCATAGGTGCCTTTCCTTTTCTCTGTCTGTCCAACTCCTCTTTGGATGTGGGAGGAACGACGGCCTTGTGTTTCACTTCTTGCGATTTTGATCCTGGGTTCTCTACCACTTCTGACTTGCCTTGTGGCTCTTTACTTCCATCTGGGGCCCTTTTCGGAACTCTCTGACAATCTACGACCACTATGTTGCCTTGCATGTCAAGCAGGAGTTTATCAATCCCCTTACCTAACATGCTCACCATATAACGATCCATGAAAGATAGTCCCACTATTACATCGAACGATTCCAATGGCACTACTAGAAAGTCTAATTTTGCCGACCAATCTCCCACTGTCATGTAGACGTTGAGGGCAATCTTTACATTATCATCCCGACCTTGAGCGAAAGTGACCAACATTTCAGGAACACTCAAGGCCAACTGTAAATTTGCTGCACATTGTGGCGACATGAAGTTATGTGTCGCACCTGAATCAACTAGTACTGCTTTTCTTTTGTTTCCAAAAGTTCCCCAGAAGTACATGTTCTGTATCATTCGTAACGTCATTGGGAAGCACCTTGGCATTGCTGACACGGTACCTACATGAGGCGCGTTGTTACTCGCTTGTACTTCTTCTTCATTGTCATCTAATTCTGTCAGGACCACATTCGTGTTACGTGTTTGTGGCTCTTCTTCTACTTGAGCCGTTTGCACTCGCGTTTGATTGTTATTGCGCGTGCATTGATGTGTCCAATGATTCCCGCGGCATACTCTACAAAACGACCGGGGATCGTTCCGTTGCCATTGGGATGCTGGCAACGCCTTCTGCTGATTATTTCCAAAGTTATTTGTATTTCTCTGTACTTGAGCATTGCCCGTATTCTGAGTTGTGGCCGGGCGGGTGTTTGTGTTAGTGTTTCTCGCACCCTGCTGATTCCTTCGTGGTGATACGTTGTTCGTTTTGCGCATGCTTTGAGCCCTTCAGTTGCTCTCAGCATCTTGGTATCTTTCCGCCATGACAATCGCATCCTCCCATGTGTTGGGCGATTGCTTTTCTATCTCGCGTCTTGTCCAAACGCTACACCCGTATAGGAACCCATGTAGCCGATCGAGATCATGCATCTCCGTTATCTGCAACATGAGCCTTCTATACTTGCGTATGTATTTAGACAACGGGCCTTCTTGTTTGAGGCCCCTCCACTCGTCCCTGAGTTTGAAGGATTCATTTTGAGGGATGAAGTACTCCTCAAATGCTGCCTTGAAGTCCTTCCATGATGTGAATTCCTCCCTTGCTGACTCTGCCAAGAACCATGCATCGGCGTCGTCGGCCAGGAAGGATGAGGCGATTTTTACCCAGTGCCGTTTGCCCACCCTTTGTAGGTCGAGGTATTGCTCCATGTCTCGTAGCCATTTGGAGACTGCGAGAGAGTTGCGTCTACCCCGAAACTTTTCTGGTGGACATGGCTTGAACTTTCCATAGGAATCCGAGTTGCTCCCATCGTCAGAGGAGGAAACGGGCCGACGTCGTCGTGTATGTGGCCGACGGCCCTGCCGGGATGTTCGTCCCGAGGTCTCACCCTCTTGTACCTCTGGTTGCTTCCCCGTATCCTTATTCTTATCTCCTTTCGGTTCCACCTGACTTTTGAGGAGCTGAGCTAGGTCGGCAATGGTGGACTCAAGACGGCCCATGCGGTGCTCTTGAGCCAACATCCAGTCTACCGGCCCGTCCTCTTTATCTTTTTCCATCATCCCAAAATCATAATTTCGTGTGACGGGAGGCGGGGTCTGAGGTCGTTTCCCCTTGTTCCTCCGTCTTTCTTTTCCCGTTTCTTTGTGGCCGCCACCGCGCGGCTCCACGTCGTTGAGAAAAACGTCGTTACCTTCACCCTCCATCACGGTGTACTAAGTAGGACGTTAAGACGCAGTCCCCAGCACTGGTGTGACAACCGGTCCGTCCTCTTTTCCAAGGCTGCTTGGATCGAGCTTGGCTCTAATACCAACTGTGATGAAAAAGATAACAAGCACCCCGGGCTCGCTCGGCGACTCGCACAGGCCCGTCGGTAGGGTGTCTTGCTTGAGTGTTTGTTCGCTTGCTTGAAAGCAGAAAGTCACTTGTTGAATGAAAAACTTGCTTGCATTAGAAAGAGAACGATTACAGAAAGAACGGCCTAAGCCGGCCCGCGTTGAGCGTCGCGGGTAAACGTGTTACAGTGAGCCGGCCCGCGTTAAGCGTCGCGGGCAAACGCGTACAACGGCCCCTCGATGACACAACGGCGCTTTCGAGAGGTGCGTGCAGAGGGGACTAGCACGAAGGCTACCGCACGTGGAGCGCAAGGGTCACTTGGTTCGCTTGGGTCACTTGGGTCGGAGGCTCACTATGTCCCCCTATAAGTACTTGCAATTTGGCGCCGGTCGGCAAACCACACAAGCACCAACAGGGGCTAGATAGAAATACAGGAAGGGGGGGGGCTCTTGCCCACGGGCTGTCACAACTATTATTTCAATTTTCTACATTCATATTTTCTATAGGTTTGAACTGATAGCCTCTACTTCCTTGCAAGTGATAGCTTCAATAAGATTTTGTGAGTTCCTCCACAAAAAATTACAAGTATCTTATCCTCTTTGTGTCACCCTTCTCATCAATCAAAGCTGCTACAAGTTCATATTTTCAAATTTTCACACACTTGGAACCTCTTCTATGAGCAATTCAAGGTATTTACACTTGTATTTTCCTTGCTTGCACATATACATACGAAGTTGAAATCTAATTTTGAAAACCTTCTTCATCATATAGAGTCACAAATAATTGCATCTATGGATGAAAAACTGTACTCAAAGATTGACTCATTAACTTCATGTATCTCAATGATGGCTTGAATATTGAAAGAAGTTACTGGTGTTATTAAATCATTAAATACACAATATAATCAAGAGTTTGGGAATCTAGAAGGAGCTGTTGACTATGAACTTTCAAGTTTGAAAGAAAATATGGATAATATATCCAATCATGTGAGAGAAATTAAAATATTCAAAAACTATTTACTATGACATTTCAAGTTTGAAAGAAGTCGAATCAAGTAAATAAAATTGCAACATGCAAGTGTAAATATGAACATCAAGTTCAAGTTCAAAATACATCTACACATCCTATTGAACACAACCCTTTACCCGACCATAGAAGATTCACTCCTAGCACTTTACATAGAAGAACACATAGAGTCCATAATCAAACAGTTAGATGTTTTTGGTGTGATCAAATCGGTCATATATATGAGAATTATATTGCATATGAGAAGGCATGTAGGCAAAAGTTTGTACTTGAAATTGAATGAAAAATATGCAATTATCAAAAGTTGGTACTTGAAATTGAAAGCTTCCCTATACTCATCCTCACAACTAGAAGTGGCCACATTAGGCTCCTTCTTGCTCAGCCAAGATATGTATGAGCTATGAAGCATGAAGCAAAATCCACTAGTGCACACACATGTGTCCTAGCAACCAGCCTAGTCAGAGTCACAAAAGCATGTAAATCTAGCATTACTGATCCCCCCTTAGGATAAAACAATCCAATTAGCCGAGTACCACTCAAGTAGCAAAAGATGCACTTAACTGCCTACCAATGCTTACACTTGGGCAATGCATAAATCTGCTCATCAACAAACCGAATATCTAGATAAGTAATGCATAAGTAAATCAAGCAACTGATAGAGAAAAGCATCAAATGCATCTCCAGCATCATGAAGAATCAATCATAAACCTGTCTCCATAGGAGTGGCAATAGGTTTACAATCTTCAAGGCCAAAACTAGAATAATGTGTCAATGTATTTCATTTGAAACAAAGCTATTCTGCCATCAAATTGCATAACTAATGCCCAAATAATGATGCAAATAACCCAAATCAGACATCTCAAATGAGGCATGTAGATCAGCCTTAAAATTAGCAATATGATTCTCATGAGGACCAATGAGTAGCATGTCATCAACATACACAAAAATGATCAGAAGCACATCATTAGCATGCTTAACATATAAGGTGTTCTCAGTTGGATTGTTCTCAAAACCATGTGCAATTAGATAAGCATGTAATATCTTTTCATACAAAGCACATGGTGCTTGCTTCCAACCATATAATGCCTTTTTCAATGTGCACACTTGGTTTTCATGCCCTTTCTACACAGACACAAACATACACTTCTTGATGCAAGTCACCATTCAAAAATGCAGTTTTAATGTCCAACTGATATACATTCCAACCATGATGAGGTGCAAGTCCACAAATGCTATGAACAGTAGTCATTTGGCATGTAGGTGCAAAGGTTTCATCAAAATCAATGCCCCTTTCTTGTGCATAACCCTTTGCAACAAGCCTACCCTTATACCTGTCAATTGTTCCATCAGGCTTATGCTTCACCTTGTATACCCACTTGGTTCCAATGGCCTTCTTGCGAGGAGGCGTCACATAAAGGCCAGGTACCATTTTTCATGATAGCATCATATTCTAATTGCATAGCAGCCATCCAATTTTTAGAATTTTATGCTTTATCAAACAAAATAGGCTCGTTCTCATCAAAGAGACTAGAGGCAACCATAGCATAGAAATCTGATGCAAAAGAGGCACTATGAGAGCCTCAACGAGTATAATATGACAAAGGTTCATCTAATTTGCTATCACACAAAGTCTATACCAACCATTTTGGCATAGTTTTTGCCTACTCAATATCAGCTCTCTCATCAACAGGTGCATCATGTAAATCTACATCAGAAATAGAATGATCTACATCATTACATGAAACTTGTAAAGATTGAGAAATTGCCTGATTAGGACTAGCACTAGACTATCCACCTGTAAAAAGAGGTAGCAAAGTGTTATACATGACTTTGGAGCTAACTGATGTCTCCAAAGCACTTCCCAAGTTTTTTGGGAGGTCTTACAGTTTCTAACATGTAGTAACGAGAAATTAGAGATTGAATTTAATAGATATGACCTCGCAAGAGCATCGTTTGCACACCATGAGGCCAGCCTTTCTTGCTCCTCCCTTGTTGGTTGATTTTTTCTCTTGAAGATTGGCATGTCTTCATCTCATGAGATGTATCCAAATAAGCTTCTCCCTTGAAGATATGCTTGCATCCTTAGGGGCCATGCTGAGTAGTTGTTCTTGTCCAATTTTTCATTGAAGGATGGAAATCCATCTCCCATTTTGATTGAACTTCCTCTAATACCACTATTGGAGGAGATGGTGGATAATCACAAGAGATGAATTCGTGCAGCTAAAACTTGCTTCACACCTAATATAAGTGATGGTTGGAGAGTGTTGTGGGCCTCTTTAGCTAGCCAATAAGCATAAATGATCACATATGTGCTTGGAAGATGATGCACAAATGATAGGATCAAAATAGATAGGTAGGCATATGATTCAAGTTCCAAAACTTGCTATTTTGGTTGAGACACCTACATAGAGTTTTACTCAATTCTCTAAGTACAGTAGCAATTAGTAAAATTCCTTTTGGGGAACTTCACTTAGCTTAACAAGATACCAATCATGAGTGGAATAATCTAAAATGATAAACTATATGCAGAGAATCATGTTTAACAAGTTTAGCATACACCCCAACTTTTACGAGCCTTGAGAGTCACACACCAGTGCAGAGTTTGATTGATATCTAATGATCACGAGAAGCATTACCAATGAAACTTTGTAGGATCAAAGTAGATAGTATGTTGAAGATGTCATGCTTTCAATCACATGAAATGATGCACTATACAGTGAGAACCAGCTTCGATAAATTCACTATTTTAATGGAGTGTGACAGAGATATGAGAGTAGGAAGTAATGAACATGTACATGAAAGTAGTGGTTGACTAGCATCTTCCACAAAAACAACATCACCACTAACTAAAACACATTTTGTCTATGGATGATACAAATGATAGCCTTTGCTTTCAGAACTGTACCCAACAATAATACATTTCACTGCTTTACCATCCAATTTCCTGCATTGTTGCTCAAGCACTAATGCATATGCCAGACAACCAAAAACACACTGGTGCGCAATAGATGGCTTATGACCATACCAAGCCTCATATGGAGTGATAGACTGCAATGCTTTAGTGGGAGATACTACACACATGACAACCTCAAGCCAAAAACTATGTGGTAAAGCCTGACTCTTGACCATACACCTCGCCATCTCCATGAGTGACATGTTCTTCTGTTCAGCAACTCCATTCAATTGAGGTGTATATGGAACTATACACTGATGTTTTATCCCATGTTCAATTAGAAATGCATTAAAGCCAAAAGACATATATTTCCTCCCTCGATCAGAATGGAGGGTGCCCATTTTACATGTTGATGGGTTTTCAGCCAAAACAAAAAACTATTTGAAGCACATAGACACTTTAGACTTTGTTTTCAATGGATATACCCATGCATGCCTAGAAAATCAATGAAATTCATGTAGTAAAGATACTTTCCAAAAGAGGGTGCCTACATAGGACCACAAACATCACTGTGAACAAGTTGCGATTTCTGAGTAGCTCAAATTGAACCGTCTTTTGGGAACAAGGAACATTGCATTTTGCCCAAAATACAACATTCACAAACATGTTTACTAGGTGCCTCAAGTTTGGGCAAAGAGGATACCATTTTAGATTTGTGCAGGCATAGCAAACTAGTTAAATTCAGATGACCAAAGCCTTCATGTCAAAGCTTCTCATCTGACATAGCCTGAGAATCATGTACTACACATGTTGAATCATTCACAGATCTTTCATACTTTATGATCTTATACAAACCACGACATAAAATGCCAAAAGCAATAATGACATCACCATTTGATAGATCAGGAAGTGTATATCTGTCATCAACAAATTTCACAACCAAGCCAATTTTGGATAAAGCTGCAACTGATAACATATTCTTCTTGATCCTTGGAACAAATAAAGCATCTAACAATGTAAAATAACTACCATTAGTAGTAGTTAGAATGATCTTACCAACTCCCATGACAACATAAGAGAAGTTCTTGGTGCACGTGATAGTATTCCCTGTAGGGGAAAGCTCGATTGATGTGAAGAAACTCTACTGTGAGGTAATATGTTTGGTTGCCCCACTATCAAAGTGCCAAACATCACAGTCTACTTCAGACATGCACTGCTCATGAGAAGATGGGTCATAACTACAAACAGTGGTAAATGCCCATTCTTCATTCGGCACAAGATTAGTAGACTCTGTTTTGGGTGTAGAGGCCTCTACAACAACCATTCCAACCTCTTTCTTCCTTGCCTCTTTAGCATCCAATTTTGGAAAAATCTTTATGACATGATCATTTCCTTTACAGAATTTGCAAAATACTTTTTGCTTTTTTGTTTTCTTCTCGTCTCTATCATCCTTCTTTGATTGTGCAGAATTAGCAGATTTCTGCTTACTAGTGGAAGAGCTCAATTTTCCTTTTGCCCTTCTAACTAGCCAAGAAAACTTGATCTACAACATGCATAATGGACCTATTTTTCCTAGACTGATCTTCCTGCAATAGAACAAAGACTATCTCCTCAAATGTTAAGGCATTTGGATTGCGTTTCATCATCAAACAAAGAGAAGAAGAAAAACTCTGGTATGAATCAGGAATACCATTTAGAACAGTCCGCATAAGTGAACTATCAGGCAAGACCTCATCAGCAAAAATTAACTATTCCCTCAAATCTTTGATCTTTGTTAGAAAACTATCCATAGAATCACGTTCATTCATATGCTCACTCTCCAACTATTTTTGGAGGTAAGCAACAAGAGCCTCATTGCTAGCTTGGTACAATGTGGTAAGTGTATCCCAAGCATCCTTAGCTTTTATGAAAGAGAGAATGTGAGGAGTAATGGCACGTTTGATAGACAAGGCTATCAATGCATGTGCCTGAGCATCTCCACCATCCCAATGAATTTTCTCTATAGTAGGTGTAACAAAAACGACAGCACGAATAGGAATATGTAGAATAGCACCATCTTTGATGCCATCTGCATCAGCTTCAGTACCTATATTTGTAGGTATAATAGGACGTTTTTCAACACCCTACACAATATTCCACAGTTCTTTTGCAACCACGACATGATGCATCATATAAGCCCACAATGGGTAATTTGTACCATTCAACTTACCCTCAATAGCCAACATACTAAATACATCACTGCTTTCAACCATGGCCACTGACTAAAATACCCTGATTCAAAAAAATGATTGTATCCGAAAAAGTTGAACAGAATTACCCTGAGAAGTTCTACGAAACATGTAGCAGACTTTGTGACACCTATGCTAGCGAACCAAAACCTGTATATATCTTTGGCACAAAAAGACAAAATAGCCTGCACAAGCACTATGATAGTGCATTCAAAGTCTGAAAACAAGCTCAGATTGCGATTTCACCACCAAACAACAAAGGTTTTTTGATCTCCTAATCACACTGAGTAATGCTCACTAAATTTCATGTGATTGCGAGAGTGTGATTGGAGGGGTGATGATGACGCCCTAGATGAAGCGGCAACCTGCTTTGATACCGATTGTTGGAGTTTGAGGTTTGCAAAAGCATGCGAACAACACAAGGAAGAAGAAGAATCTTGGAGCACAACACAGAATATTGAATGTGTTACCACTAGAATGTACAAAGATATATGACCCATTAGGGCAATAAGCATATATACAAGTCAGGGGCAAAAAACCTCCTAAAGAGGGACAAAAGTGCCCTGGCAGTCCTAGTGTGTTCACACATATCACTACCTAAATATCACAACACACCATAATGGATTGAAATTGCAAATAGAGTGTGCATGGTAGGGTCTCACTACATGACCTTGCCTTGGGGCACATATTGAGATTTACCTATGCACATAGAGTGATTGTAAGCATTGATGTATATGCACATTGATATGTATGTGAGTGAGCACATAAGCTTCAACATCAAATGCCTTTTACCCTAATGTTTGCACCATATTTGTTTACCTATCCATTTCTAAAGTATGCAATTGATAGGACTACATCATATAGCCATGCATGAAGGCACATTTTGAACTTTATCTATGCACTTTGAGTGATGAAAAGGACTTATGCATATACACATAAAATGTATGAAAGTAAGAGCACATACTTCTTTAATGAATGTCAAATACCTTATCTTTTGCACCATATGTTGACCATGCATTTTCAAAGTATGCAAGTAATAGGGCTACATTATACAGCTTTGCATAGGCACAATACTTATCTTCCAATGCACGTGACAAATGATTTCAAGATTCAATCTTCCTATGAACTGACAATTTATCTTTCAAGCAAAAAAGGTGATTTTCAAGTTTGACCCATCGAGGACGATGTGTAGGTTTAGTAAGGGTGATTGTCAAGGAGATTTGCATCTCTATATATATCTAGAGTTTGATCCATCCATCTCCAAACTTCTAAAGAAAGACTTCCAACTCAAAAGATAAAGATCAATGTTAATCAAAATTTGGTCAAAGATGAGAAAAAATATTATTGGACCATTTGAAAGTAGTCATCGATAGCTTTCCAACAATATATAACATTGTGCCATTTGGTTACAGAATAAGTCACTATGGTCCAAAATCTCTAGTGGATAATTTATAAATAATCTTCTTCATACATGTCCTACAACAAAAGCCGACAGGCACCATGGCTACACCATTTGAAACTTGAAAAAAGGATTTGGCTTCGATTCAATTCCATAGTGCTGACATCACATAACTTTTGAAAATCAATTAGCGAAAAGAGTGCTATTTTTCCATAAACATGGCTTTTTGTGATTGATTTTTTAGTGGGCAATATATTGCTTTATGGTTTATGTGCTTTCAGAGAAGTGCTTTTAGAAGCATATGCAAGACTATATAAGTAGAGGCCCTTGGCTCATTATAATTGAGTATTGAAGGAAGGACAACGAGGAGGCTATCTCTACATCTTGGTGGTGATTCTTCTCTCATGCTTGGAGGAGGCTCTACATACATGCTTGGAGAAGGCTCTACATACATGCTTGGAGGAGGCTCTAGATACATGCTTGGAAGAGGATTTTGAAGATTATTAGTATGATAAATTTATGATCAATTATGAACTCATATTTGGTATCTTTTTCATTACCTTCAATTAGAATTGTATGTAAACTTATTATGAATCAAGCTTTCTCTTCTTTCCATGGACTCAATTTTTCTCTCATATGATGATATGTTGTGTAAGTGATCTGATCAATTGTTTTGAGTTTTTATATTCCCTTTGAGTCTCCATTCTAGCACCTCATTTGCTTGAAGTATCGTGCATGGGCCATCATCGGAACACGGGCAGTTGGCCTGATCCACCCAATTGAGCCCTTCATGATAGCGGCAGTTTGTTGTAGTGGACAGAGCAACTTTTCTTTGCACCAAAAAATGACAAGGTAAACAACCTCATCTGAACCTTACAAATCCTTTGACTGCTCCGAAGTGAGTTCAAATCAATATTATGAAAGATTCCCTCTGGTGGGCTGAAGAAGAGTGCCAACAATGAATGTAAGAGCAAATGGCGAAGGAGCTCCGATTGTAACAACAGGATACTATTGTTGCAACTACTGAAGCGGCATGTAGGTGACAAGCAGCAGTCAATGAGGCTACCTAATGGCAGCAGCAATAGCAAAAAATGAGCAACCAAGGTCTCTCGGGGCTATGATAGCGACAACAGTCACACAATCAAGGTCTGATGGGGAAGGAGGAGCAACAACCAAAAAGCAGAGAAGTACAGTTCAATCATAGTGTATTAATCAGACATCCCAACAACAATGAAGAGGCAGTTTGCTTGTTAACCAACATTAGACAATGAAGCAAGATCAAGATTCTTAACCCTTGACTTCTTGAAGAACTAGACCTGATCAGGTCTTATAGTCTAGGTCATCTCGATCATTTCAATTTCCTTTGTTCATCCAAATATCCTAATCCTTGGTGGAATCAAGTTGGCCAGCTGTAGTTACCATCCATCAAATGTTCACCAATCATTTATCCTTGGTTTCTTATGGATTACAAATTGCAAGCGAGTACATTGGTTGATGGGGCTAGATTATTGATGGTTTTCTCATTGGAAATGGACTAGGATGAGACTACTCAGTAAGCACTGCAAGTTCAATTGGAACATATGCATATAGAGCTTTTGAAGCTTAAGAATCGGAATACTAAATTGCAAGATGCATTGGTAGGTATGTGAATATACCTATAGAAGAGGTTTAGGCTTGAGAAATAAAGTGAATGATTTAGAAATACATATAGAAGAAATTATTGAAGATCATCATGAGATAATAGGGTAGTTTTAGGCTCTCAAGGATGAACTCAGAAAAGTTTGAGCTAACAAGGATGAGCTCTAGAATCAAGCTGTAACATTGTTGATGGAGAGACTTTACTATTGATGAGGTCATTTCATTGACTAAGAGTCTTCAAGTAGCAATGGCCAAAACTAAAGGTATGAAATAACTAGAGATACTATTACAGGAGGCCAATAGGGAGGAGTAGATAACCACTCTTCTATAGAGTAAAGATGATTTGCAAAAGGATTTGGATGTTATAAAGGCTACCTTGTGTCAGAAAAATGTAGAGCTGCAACAACTTTAGTTGGGATAGGAAGAAGAATAGGCAGCAACTAGAGAATTTTTGGAAAAGCTCACTATAGAGTTTACGAAAGCTAAAGTAGATGCTACTGATTGGAAGGTTCAATTGTAGGCTCTTCTTAATGAAGAACTTTTTCAAGAAATGATAAATTCCGGCGTATCGATCCTTAGAGATCTTTTTGATGAGTTTGTTTATGACTTAGTTAGGATATACAATCCATCATCTGATACAGATGAGCCTTAGTAGTGGGTTCAAGTCACCATGCATGCAAGTCTTAGGATACATCTAGTATGAATAATTTTGTAAGTTCAGAATTATATATTTTCTACTCTGAGATTTCTTTCAAGCTTGGTCTAAGATCATTTTTATGTTCCTTGAATTTCAAGTCATATTTTGGCATAAAGCTTTTAGAGCTTCATCCTTTGGAGTTTACCTTCAAACTCAAAAAAGTTGATCCTCTCCTTATTTCTAACTCTCTATAAGAGATAGATACTTTCATATCTTGTTGGAAGAATTCTTCTTCCCTTTGAGAGGATAATTGAAGAAGATGCCTATTCCTAGACATTGTCTTCCTGATGTATTCCATTGGATCATGAGTCCCTTTTTCATCTGGCCATCAAGAAAAAGTACTCAACGGGATTCAGTACCCACCGTCCCATACCAGTGGGTTCCTCATCCAATCCACATAACTTTGTCTCTATACTTTCTCACCTTTTCTGTCCTTATAAATGCCCTTCATACAATGGTACCAAATTTTGAGAGCAAGGACTAAGGTGTTTAGATACACCACTACTAATCATACTCAAAATATTTGGTTAACCCTTTAATGTGGTGTGACTCATCTTATCAAACTTAAAGTTTGACTTGATCTTTGCCGTACTTGGGTCTTTTGGCTTTCTTCTCTTCTTTAGCCAAAATAAGAGATAAGTCTAGGTCTTTCTCAAATAGATCCCTTCATGTTCAATGCTTTACCCATGGGTTTTACTTGGGGATCTAGCTATTATGCTTCATACATGAAGCCATACTCCTTAGGTCTATACTACTGGAATCCATAATGTATGTTATGTTATCCCTATGAAGCATAAATATACTTTCACTACAACATATCAAGGGCATACCGACGTTGCCCATACCGACGGTCACGCCTCGGCGTCGGTATGAACGTTGAAAATGCTTGAACAACCACGGATGCAATACCGACGGTCATTTAATCGTTGGTATATAGGCGTCGGTACTTTACTGTACATTACCGACGCTTATACCGACGCTCATACCGACGCTTATACCGAGGCAACGTTTTAACCGGGCCCGAGAGCAAAAATTTGACATTTGCTTGCATTTTGAACCAAAGTTTGCTATTGTCGAGTTTGCGCACGCGAACTACATTCTGCGCCTATTTCGTACACACATCTCTTTCTTTCTCTCTCTCTCTCTCTCTCTCTCTTTCTCTACATCTCTGTTTCTCTAGATCTGAAATTTTTGTAAGAATTGCACATACTGTAGCACCCTTTCTCTTTCTTTGTGTTTCCCTTTTCTAATTTCTCTTCCCTTTCATTTTGCAGGAGCTTTTTGGCATCAAATCTTTGGAATTCCACGAAGGGCGACATTAAGTGGACCTTGAGGACAATGCTCCAAACAATTACATTGATGTAAGTGATTGTTTTGTTTTCGATTGATATAGAGTGAGATAGAGAGAGAGATGAAAGAAAGAGAGAGATCTAGAGAAACATAAAGAGAGAGAGAGAAAGAGAGAGAGATGAAAGAGAAAGATAGAGAGAGAGTGAAAGAGAGAGAGTGAGGAGGTTTTTGGCATCCATTCTTTGGAATTCGACAAGCCAGGACATCGATTGGGCTTTGACAAGAGCGATCAAAAGAATTGCATCAATGTAAGTGCTTGTTTTGTTCTTTTCTATAAATAGAGAGAGAGAGAGAAAGAGAGAGAGAGAGAGAGAGAGAGAGAGAGAGAGAGAGAGAGAGAGAGAGAGAGAGAGAGAGAGAGAGAGAGAGAGAGAGAGAGAGAGAGAGAGAGAGAGAGAGAGAGAGAGAGAGAGAGAGAGAGAGAGAGAGAGAGAGATGAAAGAGAGAGAGAATAAGAGAGAGAGAGAGAGAGAGAGAATAAGAGGGAGAGAGAGATAAAAGAGAGAGAGAGGGAGATAAAGAGGGAGATATAGATAGATAGAAAGAGAGAGACATAGGGATACATACACACACATGCATACATATTACATACACATATGCTTATGAATATGCATACATACACACACACATATACATGTTTTAGGGTTAGGGTTTTAGGATTAGGGTTTTTGATGTTTACACATATACGCACATAATACATACACACATAATACATACATGTTTTAGGGTTAGGGTTTTAGAGAGAATAAGAGAGAGAGAGAGAGAGGGAGAGAGAGGGAGAGAGAGGGAGAGAGAGAGAGAGAGAGAGAGAGAGAGAGAGAGAGAGAGAGAGAGAGAGAGAGAGAGAGAGAGAGAGAGAGAGAGAGAGAGAGAGAGAGAGAGAGAGAGAGAGAGAGAGAGAGAGAGAGAGAGAGAGAGAGAGAGAGAGAGAGAGAGAGAGAGAGATGAAAGAGAGAGAGAATAAGAGAGAGACACACACACACAGAGAGAGAGAGAGAGAGAGAGAGAGAGAGAGAGATGAAAGAGAGAGAGATGAAAGAGAGAGAGATAAAAGAGAGAGAAAATGAGAGAGAGAGAGAGATAATAAGAGAGAGAGAGAGAAAGAGAGAGAGAGAGAGGGAGAGAGAGATGAACGAGAGAGAGAGATATAGATAGATAGAAAGAGAGAGACATAGAGATACATACACACACATGCATACATATTTCATACACATATGCATATGCATATGCATACACACACACACATACATGTTCTAGGGTTAGGGTTTTTGATGTTTACACATATACACACATAATACATACACACATGCACACATATACACATGCATACATACATACACATACACACACATCATATATACATACACACATATGCATGTTTTAAGGTTAGGGTTTTAGGATTAGGGTTTTGTGCTTTTACATATATACACACATGCATACACACATATACACATATAAACACATAATATATATACACATACACACACACATACACATACACACACACAAAGACACACACACACACACATACATACATACATACATACATACATACATACATACACACACACATAGATATATACACACATGCATACATACATACACACATGTGACATATACATACACACATATGCATGTTTTAGGGTTAGGGTTTTTGGCTTTTACTTATATACACACATGCATACACATATACATGTTTTAGGTCTAGGTCTTCAGGATTAGGGTTTTTACATAGATACACATATGCATACACACACATACACACACATACACACACACACACACACAGATATATATATATATATATATATATATATATATATATATATATATATATATATATATATATATATATATATATATATATATATATATATATATATATATATATATATATATATATATATATATATATATATATATTCACATAGAGAGGGAGATATAGAGGGAGATATAGATAGATAGAAAGAGAGAGACATAGAGATACATACACACACATGCATACATATTACATACACATATGCATATGAATATGCATACATACACACACACATACATATTTTAGGGTTAGGGTTTTAGGATTAGGGTTTTTGACGTTTACACATTTACGCACATAATACATACACACATAATGCATACATGTTTTAGTGTTAGGGTTTTAGAGAGAATAAGAGAGAGAGAGAATGAGAGAGAGAGAGGGAGAGAGAGAGAGACAGGGAAAGAGGGAGAGAGAGAGAGAGAGAGAGAGAGAGAGAGAGAGAGAGAGAGAGAGAGAGAGAGAGAGAGAGAGAGAGAGAGAGAGAGAGAGAGAGAGAGAGAGAGAGAGAGAGAGAGAGAGAGAGAGAGAGAGAGAGAGAGAGAGAGAGAGAGAGAGAGAGAGACAGAGAGAGAGATGAAAGAGAGAGAGAAATGAAAGAGAGAGAAAATGAGAGAGAGAGAGATGAAAGAGAGAGATAATAAGAGAGAGAGAGAGAAAGAGAGAGAGAGAGAGAGGGAGAGAGAGAGAGAGATGAAAGAGAGAGAGAGAGAGATAAAGAGAGAGATATAGATAGATAGAAAGAGAGAGACATAGAGATACATACACACACATGCATACATATTTCATACACATATGCATATGCATATGCATACATACACACACACATATACATGTTTTAGGGTTAGGGTTTTAGGATTAGGGTTTTGATGTTTACACATATACACACATAATACACACACACACATGCACACATATACACATGCATACATACATACACATACACACACATCATATATACATACACACATATGCATGTTTTAGGGTTAGGGTTTTAGGATTAGGGTTTTGTGCTTTTACATATATACACACATGCATACACACATATACACATATACACATATAAACACATAATACATATACACATACACACACACATACACATACACACACACACACACAAAGACACACACACACATACATACATACATACATACATACATACATACATACATACATACATACATACATACATACATACATACATACATACATACATACATACATACATACATACATACATGCATACACACACACATAGATATATACACACATGCATACATACATACACACATGTGACATATACATACACACATATGCATGTTTAAGGGTTAGGGTTTTTGGCTTTTACTTATAGACACACATGCATACACATATACATGTTTTAGGTCTAGGTCTTCAGGATTAGGGTTTTAGGGTTTTTACATAGATACACATATGCATACACACACATACACACACACACACACACACACACACACACACACATATATATATATATATATATATATATATATATATATATATATATATATATATATATATATATATATATATATATATATATATATATATATATATATATATATATATATATATATATATATATATATATATATATATATATATATATTCACATACACATATATATACACAAAAATACACACATACACATGTTTTAGGTCTAGGTCATTAGGATTAGGGTTCTAGGGTTTTTAAAAATTCATACAAATATTTAGTGTACATATACAAATATACACACATAATACATATACACATACACATGTATATACATAGGCATACACACATATACATGTGTTCTGGTTGTTGTTTATAAATATCATGTCAATGTGTCTCATTTCTTTGTACATGGTTCGTGATTGATTTCTCCCATGTCTTTTGTATTTGAGAGTCTATTTTGCTTTATCAAATCATGTTTCTGTTGCCTGTCATACATGTCACATGTACTCGGGTTTTTCTTGGGCAGAGTGTATTGTCTTTTGCTACACAGCAACATGGGAATGTTGTTGTAGCAAGAGACAACATACTCTGCCAAATAAAATTTTGCAGATATGGTCATCGGTATAGGCGACGGTATAAGCGTCGGTATCCCCAGGCACATACCGATGCTTATACCGACTATTTTGCCCAGGGGCATACCATGGCTTATACCGTCGCTTATACCATTGCTTATACCGACGCTTATATCGACGCGTATACCGATGCTTATACCGACGCTTATACCGACGCGTATACCGGCACGTATACCGGCGCTTTGGTTCCAACGCCTACACCGACATCGGGGCAAAATTATACCCGTTCATTTTCCTCGGTAGAAGCCTCGGTATACCCCCAATATGTTGTAGTGTTTTAGGATGATGCTTTATAGCTCATCCCACTTCTTTTCCTAACCCACTTAGGATTTATACAATCCTCATGGTGCATGCAAGTCTTTCTCTTGCATTGGGGTTCTTTGAGAATTCCCAATCTTTGAACTTCATTTTATTGGAAGATGTAATGAAAGATATATGAAGTACTAGAATACGAGGAAGTACTTCAACTTTATCTATTTCTTGCATATCTTTTACCTTGCAATACCTTATTTGGTCTTTTCAAGGCATAAGATACAAGTTCTTGGGGACTTTCTCCCCTCCTTAAGAGTTTTCGTCCTCGAAAACTAACTGAGAGTAAATTGAAAATTGTACTCTTTCAAAAGTATTTGAAAGTGTTCATTTTCAATCCTTTATTGTTCTTCCTAGTTAAAAGAACTATTTAGAGTTTTTTTATGCTTTCTATTCTCGAAGCATATAGAACAAATGTCCCAAAGTTCAAGTTGAGATTACCCACAAATTCGATGTCCCATACCACCGCATTTACTTCAGTGGTAGTGTAAACCTAGATGTCCCATACCATCCGGCTTACACTTCCACTTTAGTAAAGGTAACTTTAGCTTGGGTTTTGGGATCAAACCTTCTTCCAAACAAGTGAGATCTATTACTTCTTGGACTTGTAAGTGTTATTTCCACTGCAAAGCATATATATTGCCTATGCTACAATGGAGTTTGAACTTACCAAGTCTCTATTGCAACTTGATAAGAATAGTGTCAAAAAATTGGCTTTTCAATTATTCCTTGATTCAAATATACTCTACAAGATCCCTTTCATGTCACTTGATGATAGAGCTAGTTTATATCTCAACTAGATATCATCTCTTATGACATAATGAGTGATCTAAGAAAGAATAATTGATTTGAAAATCAAATCTCTTTGTTGAAGAAGATGGTAATTCCATTTACTATATAGTTCTTTATTTTCTAGGACATTAGAAAATGGTAGTTAGGGTTTATTACCACCCTTGAGTTTTACCTTCTCTTCATGCCTTGCATTTGCTTGGAAGAAAAAAATGTAAGGCTCCAAATAGTTCTTAAGTTCTTTCAAACAAAGAACTTTCTTGAACAAAAGCACTAATACTTTCATCTTCCAATACTAAGATTTTGATGTACCATATTTTCTCTCCCTTAGAACTTTGAGAACATAGTGCTCTAAGTTACCACCATTTTATAGTGGTTTTAAGAGAGAAAATTTTTGTATTACTACTTTAAGTCTATGGGCTTGCTGATCAGGCATGCCATGAGCTTCTATGGAATTCCATAAGAGGGATTTAAGCTTAAGGTATTTCAAGAAGTTAGGATTATTTGGCTTTTAACTACTCAGCCAAACAAAAAGGAATTAAATGGTTTATAGTGGCCAATTGGCCTCATCACCATTCTCCCAATAAAATCAAATCCTATTTAAACTTATCTTCAAGAACTTAATCTCCCTCTTAACTCAGAAAACCCATGTAATATGTTCCATATGCATAGTGCTTGCCAAATGTTTACACCTTTATTGGAAAAGGTGTAGTATGCATAAGGTTTAGAAATTGAACCTCTCCTTAAAGCATGTTAAAGAGTCCCAAATTGGAACTTTGATCGTCCAGAGGATGGTGCAAAATTTCCATGCAACTTTGTATATGCAAGTTGCAATAATGCATAAGATGCATTCTTCCTAACCATGACCATTTTTATGCACATCCAATCTTTCTTTTCCAAAACCATCTGATTTGATGCATATTGCAAATCATTTCCATGACTTAGTTGTGACTTGACAAATGAGGGTACCTCAATCTATGCATGCTTTTTCAAATTCATGTCTATTATGACATGCGCAACATGTTCTATGGTTTGTAAGGAACGAAAAAGATGTAAATACTTATCTGGAAATTAAGCTTCGTCCATCCCAAGACTTTGCTTGAATGTTCTCGTGGTGATGAAGTAGGCTTGGGCCCTTGCACTCCTTCCCTTCCATCTTGGAACTTCATGCATACTTGAGTGTTCCCATGGTGATGGAATAGGCTTTGGCTAACCCATCTCATCCATTTTGAAGCCTTTCTTGGGTACTTGTATACTTACTTATGTACCCATATTTATGCATTTACCTTTATGCATTTTAAGGGGTAGAATCTCTATGCATAATTAATGGATGCCATGCACATGGCTCCATTATCCTTGGCAAAGGAACTTTTCAAAAATATTCATGCCCTCATAAGTATATGCACTAGTTTGTAAAGCCATTCTTCATGCAAAAGAGATTTATGCATAAAATATCGACTCATTCATGTATAAGATTTACCGGAATTTGTGAGAGAAGAAAATAACTAACTTTTTAACCCTGTCCTTTCCATGATCTTGGTGAAGAGTCTATCCTGCCTTTGAATTTTGTCCCATGGAACTTCGTTTCATAGTTTCTCTCACGCCTTTCAAAAATCTCTTACAATGAAACTACACATTAGTGGGTTTATTCACATAAAAAAAAAAGCTCATATGAGCAAAATTATAACAAGTAAACCCATATGCAATATGTAAAAATGAGATTAAAAAATGTATAAACTTATCTTCTCGGATTTCTTATGCATCCATAAAGAATTGTCGAATAGGAGCTAGAGGTGTGCTCTTCATCTCATCTCTCTCGCTTAATTCGCCGCCGTGCCTCGTAGTAACAAAAGGTGGCGGAAGAAGAGGAACATTGCTGGAAAATAACTCCTCTTCGTTCTCGAACATTTCTTGTTGCAGATGAAGAAAATACATGCCAGGAAACAAACGGCCTTGTTCGAAATCGATATTGGAGGCTCACGTACTGAGAGAGGAAAAACATTCGAGATTTATGATGGTTGCGGTGTCCGTTGGCAAGACGAAAATCTTGAACGAAATTGCATCATGGTGAAAAATAGACGGAGTTTCTACCCATCTAGATGATGAAGTGAGATAGCAGAATGATCCTAGAACTGCAGCAGTCTTCTATCACGTACTAACTGTAGAATTGAGGAGTTGTCGACTTGCACACAAATCCCCGTTATAATGTATATTATGCCCTCAGCTATGGAAGGTTCTGATGCTTGTAGCTTTAGTTGGTTGCACGTGTTAGATCGAATCTGCCGGCTGGAATGTGTCTCCTCTGGTCGCAATAACGCGCCACAAAATGCTTGTAGCTATGGAGAAGCGAAGATCAAATCTGCCGGCTGGAATGTGTCTCCTCTGGCCACAGAAGAGAAGCGTGTGGGTTGCTGAGCGTGAAGGGATTGATCCCACATAGGTGATGAGCAGCCCGCTGAAGTTCTTCATATAATGAGGCTTGCTGTATTCACGGACAATGAGCTATACGTGCTCATGCTCCTCAGTCAGACCCGAGGGCTCGGCTACGTGGCATGACATGATCAAACGGCTCGTGTGGCTAGCCCGTAGGTCAGACCCGTGGGCTGGGTTACGTGGCATGACATTATCAACGCCTCATGTGGCTAGCCCGTAGGTGATTGTACTTGCATTAAGCGCCAGCCCCATTGTGTGAGGGTAGATATCTACGTACGGGGAGGTTCACACGGAAGATATTTTGTCGAGCTCTAAAACCCGAATAAATACACTTTGTGGGAACTCACGTAGAAGGCGACGCAAGTCTGGGAACTCACAGAGCTCTAAAACCTGAATAAATACACTTCGTGGGAACTCACGTAGAAGGCGATGCAAGTCTGGGAACTCACGTAGAAGGCGACACAAGTCCCAAGTAATTTTCATAGAGACTTGGACCATAAAGAATTTTCATAGAGAATTGGACCATAAAGAATAACTTGGCTCTGATGCCACTCTTGTGGAAGGACTCCATAGCCTTCACACAAGACTAACTAAGAAGTCTAACTAGCAAGATCACACTAGGAGTGAGAGATGTGTTTCCACCCAACCAACCCCTCCAATATATAGCTCCTAGTCCAAGGGGGTAAGTCCCTCTCATGGGGACATGTGTACCTTCCATCACATGGGTCCCTAAGGTGGTCACATGGTCTCCAAGCTTAGGATATCACATGAAATCACATGGCTTCTAAAAGAAGACTCTCGTCTGGGACCTCACATAGAAGGCGACGGAAGTCCCAAGTAATTCTCATAGAGAATTGGACCATAAAGAATAACTTGGCTCTGATGCCACTGTTGTGGAAGGACTCCATAGCCTTCACACAAGACTAACTAAGAAGTCTAACTAGCAAGATCACACTAGGAGTGAGAGATGTGTTTCCACCCAACCAACCCCTCCAATATATAGCTCCTAGTCCAAGGGGGTAAGTCCCTCTCAAGGGGACATGTGTACCTTCCATCACATGGGTCCCTAAGGTGGTCACATGGTTTCTAAGCTTAGGATATCAAATGAAATCACATGGCTTTTAAAAGAATACTCTCCAAGCTCTCACGTACAAACCAAGTGGCTATGAGAAGCTTCCAATTAAGCCTAAGGTACTCAACCTTAGAGAATTAACCCTAAGGTTCAAGACCCATCTAAAAGGGGTAAATAAACCATAAATCCCAAGGGTTTCACACCTAGAAATTCAAGGGTTCTACCCCTTAGACCCATGTAATTATACAACACTTGGTATCATGACTAGCTTGGTGGCTCCCTCCCAGGTACATGGTTCCCCACATTTGGAGAAAGAAGTAGGAAAACTCTCCAGTTGTTTGGTGTCAAGCCCTTGGTGTAATCCCTTCAAAATTAAGAGGATTTGAAGAAGCAAAAAGGGTTAAGGAAGAAATGCCTTATCAGCTATCTTTTCGATCTGCATCCACCCTTGGCATACTTCAAATAGTGGCTCTATAAGTGGGACTCATTTCTGCTGGATTGTGAAAGGAAACAATTGTATCAATTCTCCCAAGATGTTACCAAAGATGATATTACACAAGAAAAAATTCATTTCCTACCTTTTTCAAAAGAGTCAAATCCTAAAAGAATATATAGATAAGAAACTAAGGTAGTTTTTTTAGGATATACATGAAGTACTATCAACTGAATACTCTTGACAATTGAGCTTTGAAGGATATATAGCAAGTACTATCGACCGAAGACTCTTCACAATTGAGCTTTGTAGGTCTATATTGAGGTAGGTTTGTGTGGAATTTATTAATCCTCTTTTACGTTGATGTTTTCATCATTTATCTCTCTAAAAGAATGTCATAAAAAAAGGAATATGCGAAATCACAACATAGAGGAAAGTTTTGGATTATAATCTGATCCTAATACAATAAGAATCTGAATCATAGAAGATATAATCTATCCTATTCTATTCAAGTCTGTTCATGAGTGCACTTTGGAGGCATGTATATGGTTTGAGCATGAATACAAATGCTTACCTTCATTACACAGCGTCGTGAACTGTTTACCTTCAATACACAATGGGCTAATTTATCAGGATATTTTTTCCGTAGTGAAACTGATATCGAACCGCATCTTTACACAAGAGCTTGAGAAAAAAAAAAAAGAATATGAAGAAGAAGAAGAAAAAGAAGAAGAGGAAGAAGAATGATGCAACATACTCACCCTCAATTTCACCTGGCAGGTTCTCTATATGGACACAGTAACTGAGATCTAGAAACCTCAAGTCCTTCAACATGAGAATGCTACCATCGAATCCCTTGAATGAAGAACAATCCTTCAAATTCAACCATTCTAGGGATGGCATCGAAGTACCGATTCTCGGAAGACCCTCCAAATATCTGCATCCCTCCAAATTTAAACGTTGCAATTTTGGTGCAACCTACAATGAATAAAATCATGCCTAAATATTCAAGAAAAAAAAGCCAGTTGTTCGTGTGCACATTGAACACTATTGCTTCAGTTTTTCTTGGTTTAGGTTTCTTATATCAATCTTCTTCCACTTACCAAACCTTCTTCTATAAGACCACGAAATTCTGAATAACGAAAGTCCAAAATACGAAGATTTGAAAACTGATGGAATTTCTTGAATGGAGCCCTCGGCCATTCCAACCACCTGTAGAATCCCTTCACATATGAAACAATGAAGCAAAACATAACACGGAATCCCAAAAATAATGGATCATCTCCCTCTACCTTAATTCATTCCACTGCACATTTGTCGATTCGTGTAAACGTTCACTCCATGTCTCCCACAGGCTTCATTTCATAATCAAAAGGTGATAACGAAATGCCATAATGATCATTAAAATTATCATTTGAATATCCATATCATTCAACAACAAGAAATTCAGAAAATCCAAAGAGCATGATCCTCGACGTTCTTAGTCCACACCGTTGTATTTTCGACTGCCGTAGAGGCTGATCACGGCATCTCCCTTGTAAACTGCATTTCATATTTAATAATTGATAAGGAAATATTTATCTAGTCATATTGTTTCGCATTCAATTAGATTTTTACTTCATCGCTCTTACCTGAAATTATTCCGTTGAACCAAAAGAATCTTCAATTGTTGAATCGAGCTCCAACTGTTAGTTCTTCTCATGAAAATGTCACAATTTGCTATTGAAAGGCCATGCAACTTTGAAAGAATCCTCTCATCCTTTCATTTCATTCGACATTTTGCAATAGAGCAAAACTTCAGTACCACAAATCAGACAATTTACACTAATTGCCTCGCACACATACGTCATATATATACATCCAGTCTTAATCTTTGAAATCACCTGTGGAAAGTCCTCATCCGTAGTTGCACTCCATATACGGGTCCTTCCTTCTTCGTTCTCGATGATGTGCCTACCCATATCACGAATCTGGTCATGCATTGCTATCACCTTTCTCCCTCTATCATCAACATGTAAACTAATTAATCCCCTGGCTTTGAGTACTTCCAAATGTGTTTTACCGCAGCCATAACAACCATCCAGTACCATGTAGGCTATTTCCTGACTCTGACCTATGAGAAAACAACAGATATCCAAGAATGCATCTCTTTGAGTTCTCTCTAAACTGTCAACACTGATTCTCAGGATCCCAAAAATATCGCTTGCGTTTTTCTGGAGGAAACGCAAGCTCTCATTCCATATTTCAGGATCTTCACAGAAAGACAAAAGATGAGCACCCATAACCTTTAAAGACAGTGGAAGCCCTTGGCAAGCATCTATTACCTTCTTTGAAACTTCTTCAAGACTAGGTGGTGGCTTCGGTCTGCGGAAAGCATGCCAATAAAATAACCTCTGTGAATCTCTATTGTCAAGGCATTCTAATTCAAAGATGTCTTTTACTGATCCCACACATGCTTTGAGAATTAGATGATTACGACTGCTCAAAAGAAGCACACTCTCTGGTGCCATGGTGTATAATGGGTCGTACAGTGCTTCCACATGTGACCTCGCATCCACATCATCTAGTATGATCAGTGATTTTATGCCCCTTAACCTCCTAGATAAAATCGATTTCCCTTCATCCACGTTACTAATGGAAAGACCTTGATAATCGGTTGATATTAAAACTTTTTCAAGAATCTCTTTTTGAAGCTCTACCAAACCTGATTTACTTTTGGCTGCCCTTGCTCTTGTATCCAAAATAAATGCAGAGCCCTCAAATTTGTCACGCATCTTGTTATAAAGAGCCTTTAAAATTGTAGTTTTACCCATGCCACCTGTACCTAGTATCCCAAAAACTTTTACAAAGGTATCTTTATTAGATAAGAAAGTCGTTATACGAGCCTCAATCTTATCACAATTCTCTCTAAGATTAACAGGAAAATCTGTAACCTCCATGTTATTGTTGACTTCACCGAAAGCTTGTAATACTTCATACACCAGGCGTCTGAATGCAAACATGTCTAATCTGAAACCTCGCACCATCAATAAAGTTATCTAACAAAATCATACTAAAGTGATCGCTCAAGGAATTAAAAAAAACTGTTTTCAAAGAACAAAACGGGGACTTACTTGGAGGTCGGTTCCTCAAAGTTTACTCGAAAGCTGGACATGCTTGACTTATGTGGACCATATGAAATGTAAATAACTTTCGTAGCTTTCCAGTATCTCGCGATTTCGTTAAATGTACTAACAGTAAAACCTCGTGAGATAATGGGCAATAGCACCTGAACATTTTGAGTCATTATATCCTTATGTACATTTTCTTTGATAAAAAGGTCCACAGTTAATCCATGCATAAGGAATGTCTCCCTCAAATGATCAATAAATGATGCATGCACATCTCTCTCATCATAGCATAGAGCCAAAACTTTACTGCTATTTCCCTCTTTGGACAAACCTATGAATATGTCTACTTGCACTACTTTACATAGCACGTGCTTATATAGACTATTGACGATCACAAGGCTGCCCTTTCCAAGTTTTTCTTTGTCAAGTACAACCAACGGACTCAATCTATCACTATCCATGCCTATGTCATCCAAGACTATAAGGCATTCCATCTTACTTAAACGAGTTTCTAAGAGTCTTTTCCAGCCAAGAAGATCATGTTGAAATTTATTGATAGGTTCTTTGATGTTTCTTTGAATGAGGGATCGGTAAAGTATTGATTGTAGCCTTAAAAGCCCATCGTGGCTTGTAGAATTCTCCATCACTCCTCTAAGTATGCACCAGGCATGAAAGTCACTGTAAAGCTTTTCTACTAACAGGTTTGAAAACTCTTTTCTGTGTGTGCCATAAACCCCAATCATCGTGGCTCCATTAGAAGAAATTGACCGACGTGCCTGTTGAACTTGCTCCAATTCTGTTTTGTACATTTGTTTCCATTTTGGGTCAATATAGAGTGGAGCATTCCCATGAAGATATGCTTGCACCCTGGAAACTATTTCGTGTGTCCTCCGCCATTGGAACCTGTATTTAGTTCATAAGTTTTTTTTTTTTGGGAAAAAAAAAGAAGAGCTTTAGGCTGTAGCACATTTTTTGTTAAGAATATCAAAGAAAGATAATTAGAGGAACAAAAAGCATACGTCTCTTTTGTACTCCATTCGAATCCTGTGATGTGAGATATTTTTGTCAAGGTTTCACCCCACTGAACTATGTTCTCAGTCGTCAACCGCTTGTGACTAGACAAGTCATATGCAGTGCCCTTCGGTTGATAACGAACATCAGACACTTCCACGTCGACAAAAATCGGTAGCACTATGTGAAATGAAGTATCTTTTTGTATTTTCATAATCTCATGTGCCTCTTTTAAACACCATTGAGATTTAGCGAAATTGGGACTGAAAACAATGATGTGGACACGCGAATGCTTTATAGCTCTGAAAATGTGAGCAGGGAAGTCAGTCCCCTCTTTCATCTCATAGTCAACAAAGCATGTGATACCATTGTATTTGAGCAAACCACAAAGGCAATCCACAATGTTGCGTTTGGTTTCTGAGCCATAGTGACATATAAAAACGTCATATGAGCTGCCTATTACCGTTTGCGGTTGATCCATATTGCGTTGAGAGCTGAATACATCATTAAGGAAAGCCTTCACCTGGTTGACTATTTCCTTGGCCATATCTTTCGTATTCCTGTATGTAGTTCACTCAACATAAGATTATATATAAAAGAAATCGTTTTGTTATACATAAGGTCAGTCCATAAAGAAAAAAGGAAAAACTACTATGCGTTCATAACTGTCAGAAAAAAAAAAAAAAAAGAAACCATACATGGTGTAGGTGTCCCACTCCAATCCGGTAGTGTGAGCAATCTTTGCTAAGGCTTCTCTCCAACGGGATCTTTCTTCCGCATCAGACTCGTTGAAAGCGGACAAGTCATTTGCAGATTTTTCGAGTTGCTGCGTGATATCAGAGATCTTCATGTCGATAAAAACTGGTAGCACTATGTGCGAAGTTCCCGGCCGTTGCAAGCTCATTATCTCTTGCGCCCCTTTTACACACCATTGAGATTGAACAAAATTAGGACTCAAGATGATGATGTGGACATGCGAGCTTTTGACGATTGGGAGGATGTGAGTGGGATCGTCACTCCCCTTTTCCATCTCATTTTTTACATAGACTGTGAAATGGTTGTCTTTAAGCATGGGACAAAGGCAATCAAGAATATTCTTGTGGTTGTTATCTGTTTTATCATGACATATAAAAACATTGTATGAGGTATCTTTTATCATTTGAGATTGTTCCATATTGTTTCGAGTACTGTATGTCCCTTTCCAGTGCTGAATTGAAAGCTGATTTTTTCCTATTTCGTGTAACAGAAAGACCACGCATATGTGGAATTAGATCACCTCGCAGGAAAAGTTGACTTTCAACTTAGACGATTTAAAGCCACGAAGCGAAAAGAATTGATCCTCACTCTTTCTTTAAAATCGGGAAGGAAAGAAAGAGTGAGGATCAATTATTTTCGCTTCGTGGCTTTAAAATGACGAAATTCCAAATCGCGAAGGAGCTGAGTACTTAAACTTGAAGGTACACCCAATGCAATAAACAAATTGTTTATTAATTTTGATTCAATGAATAAAGTTACCACCTTCAAAACATATGAAATGATAAGCTATCTTTTCTCATAAAAGGAAGTTTGAGAACTGAAAATATGTAAGAATTGCTTTTCTCTAACGTTATTTGATTTCTCTTATAACATGTGCTTATACTTCCATGCAGTAGAGTGCTTTCAAAGATGTCTAATTATTTCCAAGGCATGAGACATAGAAAGACCCACCAAGTTCGAAAGATTTCATAATTGAGTCTTCGTACCAAAAAAAGAAATGTGTTTCCCCACCATTACCCTGATTTCTCTTTTAAGATGTGCTAACACTCCCATGCAAGAGAGTGCTCTCAATAAGTATTGTTAAACTGCTGGTCTCACAAAGCTTGGATAAAAAGAATTGCACTTGGGAGTGTGTAGCAGAATGGATCTTGGCCTTTAAAAAATGTGGAGATCTCGTATCCCTTGGCATATATGGATAAGTAGGAATTACAGAATCTTTCAAAGTGGCAACAAAGACCTTGACTGCTCTTGTGGAAGGGAGTTGATTAGGAGTGTAGAGTTTAGTATTAAGTCTGTTAGAGACTTTGAGTCCAAGGATTTCAGCATTATATCCTTCTTTGGAAACACTAAAGCTCATCAACGGAGATCAAAGCTTCTCTCCATGTATTTTTTTGCCAGATTTGTAATAGCTTTCTCTCTTTTGTAGGTTGCCTTGTAAATCTGAGTGATGGTATGTACAATATTCTTCATGAGTACAAGAGGTCATATTTGGAGTGTAGTGATCCATTATACGTAATCATCTGCCACTTCTATAATGGCAGTCACCCTTATGTAGGTTTCCTTATAATTCCACCAGGTGGTCTGTATGCTTTTGTATATCAAAAACAAAAATCGGGAATATAAGAGAGACGCCGAAAAATGAAGTATGAAAGCAACTCAATTGCGGCTTAGATATCAGAACTCTTCAGCACATTTGCAGTAAATCTTATAGCTCACTGCTCATCCAGAATCGTACATACACAACAGAGGATGAAGCTAAAATTCTAGACTTTCGAGGCACTATAGAGAGTGAAGCAAAAAGTTTCAATCTTCGGAGACATACAACCAATTTTCTGTCATACTCTCCTCAATCATCCCAGATCTGTGCAGGGAATGTTCCAAATTGAGTTGTCTTTGATCGTGTGTTAGGAGTTTCTAAGAATCGCGTATCTGACCAAACGTTATATTGAAGATTTCGTGCTTACGGAGTGTAAAAGAGATTTAAAGTATTCTGTCCTAGCGGTTTTCAGTATTACAGAATGTAAAAGTCAAGGATATTGAATAATGTAGATAGTTACAATCTCTTTCGCAGTTATTCTGGAGTAACCGTTGCTAAAAGTTCTATAATCTGAAAACAAAGAGCAATTCTCATCTACTACTCATTTCTATTGTCATAGATTTGTGCAAGAAATGCTGTAGAATGAGATACCTTCGATCATGTGATTCGACTTTCTTCTAGTTGCGCGTAAGAAGAAAGCTTATGTTGGATATCTTCCACTTGCGGATTGCTGATGAGCACTTACGATCTCTGCCGAAGCGACTTGGGCAGTATTGCAGAATGTGGGAGAGGCAAGGATGTGGGAGGGTGGCAGCAGAGAGAGAGAGAGAGAGAGAGAGAGAGAGAGAGAGAGAGAGAGAGAGAGAGAGAGAGAGAGAGAGAGAGAGAGAGAGAGAGAGAGAGAGAGAGAGAGAGAGAGAGAGAGAGAGAGATTAACGACGAGACCTAACCCATATACTTCAGTTAGGAAATGCCGCTTTTCAATTGAAGAAGATATGCTTTTCAATTGAAGAAGATACCCTTGACGTGCTTGCACATTAACTTTTTTAGTTTTTGTGTTGGCCATGACGGGAAAGATTCTGCATTAGCGTGACTCATCAGGATATCACCTGGGTCATGAGATTGTTGAGACATCATTTCAAGCACTGTTGTTCAAGAGCCTCCATTTCCGAAACAAATTCTTTATCTATCAATCTCATCCCTTGCATTCATTATGTAATCAATGGTCAATGAGTCTTTTTGTCTTTTAAGATCCTTTGAATTATTATGTGGTCAACGTGTATGCTCTAATTGCTAGGTCTGAAAAAAAAATGTTGAAGTTGTCAAGTCCCTCACGCGTCCAGACCATTAGCCCATTCAGATCAGCCTTCACCGTGTTTGCCCTTCCTACATGAAACTATAAACTAAAGTATCAATGCCATCATCTCATCCTCATTTCAAAGGGAAACCTTGGGACAAAGCACGTCAAGTATATTCAGTCTCTCCTGATCCACTATAAAAAGCTAATCCAGGAGAGTACCTTGGTGCTAATATGAATGGAGGCTAACAAATTCGTTCCTCTTTCTGGTGATCTATGGACTAATGACTCTTTTGTTATACATGATTCCATTTGATGTTGTTCAATTGCCTCTAGGATTGACCCTTAGCTCAAAATAAGAGGGCACAAATGCTTTAAGTTTGGCCTTCACTACTTGCAAGGCATTCATAAAAACTTGGGCTCGTGGAGACTCGATATGCCATTAATAAGCTCTTGCAGCTAACTAATGGCTATCATAGTGTTGTTTCCTAAAAATGAGGGGAATACTCCCTTCCATGGAAGAAACTCATAATTAGAGTAATGTCAATACTAAGTCCATGACGTGCCTAATTTACAAGACCTACAAAGGTTACAAAGGAGATATTGGACTGATCCTTGGAAAACACATCCATAATGGAGCTTGCAATAGAATAGAATCTAATGGAAATATAGGTTTTCCTATCTATGCCACTTTCCCCTCAACATAAAAGAATCCCTAATGCAATGGATGATTCAACACCAAGGGATATGGATTGGATAGAGTGCTAAGAGATGAAAATTAGGTGATGGGCAATGCCCTAGATGTCAAGAAGATGAAGACTTGTACCATCTCTTGTTTGGGTGCAAAGATCCATAGACCTTCTAGAAAGAAATACATGATCTCTGCAAATGCCTTCACCCTAACTAGTGGAGGTACTCATATTGAAGTACTTCTTGGTGAATATTGCAACTTTGATCCTTTGCTTTGGTATCAATGGAGGAGTATTAGTCTTTAGTCAACAATGAAAGAAACATTTTGATCATTAGTTCAAGTTTAATATGAAAGCCCTTTGTATTACCCAAATGTCTTTGGCATTGCGTAGACACATTAATACTTTTGATGTTATGAGAAGCTTGCCCCCTTCCGAATGGAGGAAGTCCATTGAGAGGATCTACTCCCACAAAAGACTACCTATGATCAGTTTTATGCATTGAGAGGCTTTGCCTAAGCCTCTATCAAGTGTCTCTTTAATCTTTTGTGTTTCCCCTTTTATATAACTCATTCTCTATTTCTTCACAAAAGAAAGATCATCCTCCTTGTAGATGTTCTCATTATAGTACTTGGCTTCAAATATCGTCTTGTGTCTTGATTTGGGATAATAAATAGGAAGTCAATGTTTCTAGACTGGATATAGTTCATTTGCCTTCATTTAGCTTTGTTGGTCTAAGAAAATGACTCTCATGCTCATAGTTCAGACTACTCCCATGAAGATACTCCACAAGCTTATTACACAGAGTCACTAGAGCATAGTGAGGCTTATTCCTATCCATATGAGACACCACTTATGGAGCAAAATTGGGATCGAGAATACTCCAATGTCATGTACAAGAATCCTAACCCTAGGCCCTAATTGAGATAGATAAGACCACAAGCCCCTAGAGGACCATGTTTTAGATGTCAAGGTGACCATTTCATTCGTGAATGTCCCCACTCACTCTCTCCGGGACAAGGTCAAAACATCACAATACAAGGCTTTTGTCCTGAGTGCGGCAAGGAACATCTTCCGAGAGAGTGTCCCAGGAATCCCTCTAGCGTGCCCAAGGTTACACCCATTAATGCGGTAGGCTTAGTGGTGAATTCAAGTTCAAGTAGCAATAATGTGGCTCCTGTACAGGCAATTACTAGGGCACAAGCCGTACAACAAGCAAAACCATCTAAACAATTGGAGTCAAGCGAATCAGGAGAGCCTAGTAAGAGGAAAACAAGAACTTGGAAGGATACCAAGGAAAGAACCAATCGCAAGTGGAATAAAAAACTATCCTAATTAGAAGAAAGCTTAAAGGATATGAAAACAAAAATAGAATACATCACATCTCAAACCCCCTAGCATGCCAAAGCTCTATCCACTCCACCTCATCCCATCCCACCAGTTACTATAAATAAACCGCAACTAGGGTCTGTTCTTGTAGATCCAACCCCAGAAGGCTTGGACATGATGTTCAAGGCCTACCAGGCTCGACTTCAAGAAGGGCCAACAGTTGCAAACCTAGACAAGAGTTACCCTAGAGCACATTTAGAGATTGAACGGACAAAAATGTGCATGAAAATGGTAGAGCTAGCTCAGACTATGTCCGAGACCAGTCAATTATTCAATCAGAAAAACTCTATCAAACCGGATTTGCATTTCCAGGGCTTACTAGAAAGATTAAAGCAATTGGTAAACAAACCGCAGGTTTCTTTACCTCTACAGGCTCAACCCGTTGTTTAAAGAGAATGCTCACCGCCAAGGGAAGCTTATGTTCCTGATTCCGTGGATGAGGGAGCACCTCTTTCAATTCAACAGTACTCTCAAGGGTTCTTGCGGGAAATACAAGAAGAGAAATGGACCAAGGATAAGGATAATCCCCCTCCTATTCCTGAAATTGATGACCTTCATGACCAATTTCCCCAAGACATTCCGTCTATCTATGGAGACCAAACAGAGCAACAAGAAGAGTGTTAAACGCTTGTTCTAACTGTCAGAAGCGCGTTTAAACGAGAATTGGGTTCTTGGGAGTGGAAGGGGTCTGTAAAGACAGAGGCCCTATGCTTGTTTCCCAAAATTACATCACAACACACAATATACCAACATTCAAGATTTTATCAAGAATTGGTATCTCATTCTCAATCTTTACGGTTCATCATTTAAACTCTATCAGAGTCTACCAAACACATTGTACCAGACTATCAGTATCGTAATACCGAATTACCTCAAAACCCTTTTTCCGAATACACACTACTGTAACATTTAACAGTAGTTCAACCTTCACCGAACAACGCTCACAATCCTACAAACCGAAACACAGAAGGACTCAACAGTTTCAAACATACATGTTGAAGACTAACACACACTGGGGATAACCATTACTGTAGCCAAATCTCACCGTACAAGTACATATCTCAATACTGGGAACAACACGATCCTGCATAGCGTTTTTAGGAACACTACCACAGTTACACAGACTTCATCAACAATTGGCAGAACATTCAAGACGAAGGACACCACAATATACGTACTTAACAGAACAATCACCACAAAGATCCGCAGAACGACTCTCTCAGACAACAGTCCGACGATCTACTGGATGTAAATAAAACTCAGAGCCGCAACAGAGATCGATAGACAACGGACACGGATACGTACAGTATACTCGGAATACTCAGAACTTAGACACGCAACACTACAGCAACCCGAACAAGTGTCAATAATACAACATAGAAATGAAACACAGTACTCAAAGTTAGCCAACTCGACACACAGTAACGACCACGACAATCACCCAGACAGACAGCCTGGTGATTCCACGAATCATCACCCTGCATCTCTTTTACATTGCTATATATAAAGATTACAGATGTCTTTGTAACAACTTTTCGCGCGTGCAAAACAAGATTCAGTTATATAGTTGCCAATATGGTGGCCGACTAACAAAGAGGAAAGATTAGATTTAGAATCTAATTCCTTGCAAGAGTTGCCACAATTCATAGGCCCATGGGAATCTGAATCTCTTCATATCAGAACTCCCATAATACTGGTAAGAAACAAAGACTCAATGGTTCTAAGAAACACTGACATCGTGAAGAACATAAAGGTTCAGTGTCATCTCACTGTAGAAGAGCTGCTCAAAGCAAAACCTGAGTTATGGAATCATGTGAAGGATCAGGTTCCAGAACTTGATTCCAATGTACCAAAAGCAGGCTCTAATCAAAAAGTTCCAGCGATACTTCTCGATAAAATAGGAGACATGAGCAAAGGTGAAGAATGTAATACTTATCTTCCAATCACCTACCAAGGTTACACAACCAAAGCAATCGTAGATTCAGGTGTTGGTGTTGCTATTGCGACCACCTCCTTGTGGAATCGATGGGGCAAGCCCACATTAAGACCAACTAGAATGAAGCTTCAAATGGGAGACAGTCACTTTGAAGAAAGACCTCTAGGATTGCTCGAAGGGATAACTCTAACCACTTGTGGTGTAGAGTTTGAACACACCTCTGCTATATGTGACTTTGAGAAAAATAATGTCTATGAGATGATCCTAGGGAGACCATTCCTACGACAATTGCAAATGGTACAGGATTGGGGAACCAACTCCTTGTACTTACAACACTTAGGGATCACCACCAAGGTCAATTTGAAGGATTACACCTTCAGAGATGTACTACCCCTAAAATGGAATCCTATCCACAAAGCGAAAGAAGATTCTATCTCTGTGCATTCTGGAAGTTCACCTGATCCATCATGGCCACACAAAGATACTCACTTGTGGATGTGCAAGGTCACAGAGGAAGAGGAAAAGCGCCTAAAAGTGAGAGAAGAAGGAACTTCTCAAAGAGAAAGACGAGTTAAAGACCCAGCCTACACACCGATGATCTTTCCAGATGAGGAATTTGAACCTCATGGTTGGGTAGAAATCTTAGCTACCATGGACATTTCAGTCAATGAAGAACAATGGACACCTCATTGTGATGAGGAGGGTTATGATATTTCAGTGTTCATGTGTCAGTCCTTGTTGGAAGAATGTGACCCTAGTGATGTCATAGAAGGAGAAGAAAACGATGATGATCTAGAGTCCATTGTAATGGACAATTGCTTTGATTCAGAAAAGCACTATCTAGAAGATGTAGGAGTATTTAACCAACAAGAAGAAGAACCTCTCACAAGTTCAATTCAAAGGATGGAAGTGAATGTAGTAAAAAGAAAAAGAAAAGAAAAGCAATGAAACAAGAAGAGGAGGAATCACTATTTGAGGTACCAAAAAATTTCAAGAAATATGAAGTTGAAGACCGGAAAATTTTGGTATTAATGCCTAAGAGAGAGGCCATCGTAGGAGAATCATATGATAATAAAGAAAAAACCAAAAAAATTGTAGTAACCATCGAAGAGAATGAAGACCGATGTACATACATAGGAGATGACCTAAGTGCAAAAGAAGAAGCAGATCTTGTAGCTCTATTAAGGGAATATAGGGACATGTTTGCATGGCACTAAAGAGATTTGAAGGGAGTAGATCCAAAATTTTTCTCTCATACTATCCCCATCACTGCTGATGCCAAACCCACCAGACAAAAGCCCTACACATATAATGACACTTATGTAGCCAAAATAAAAGAAGAAATCGACAAGCTGATTGAAGCTAGATTTATCTATGAGATTGAGCATACTGAATGGGTCTCCCCCATTGTAGTGGTGCCCAAAAAGAACGAAAAGTTGCGAGTGTGTATTAACCTTAAAAAAGTTAATGCCGCTACGATCAGAGATAGTTATCCGCTTCCAATCACTGAACATTTATTGGAGCGTGTTGCGGGCAAGGAAGTTTTTAGATTTCTTGATGGATTTTCAGGTTACAACCAAGTAGCCATTGCCCCAGAAGATCAACATAAAACGGCTTTTGCCATAGAATGGGGAATCTTTGCATTTCGTGTTATGCCATTTGGGCTCACCAATGCACCTGCGACATTCCGGAGACTCATGTGTCATGTCTTCAAGGAGTTCTTGCGAAAGAGCTTAGAAGTATATGTGGATGATTTATGTGCTCATTCCCAAGAAAGAAGATACCATATCCCTAAGCTCAAGCAGACCTTCAACAAGTGTAGAGAATCTTGAGTGTGTCTGAACCTAGAGAAGTGTGTGTTCATGGTACGACAAGGTAAAATCTTAGGTCACATTGTTTCTAAGAATGGGATATCCAAAAATGAGGATAAAGTAAGAGCCATAGTAGAGCTGCCAAGGCCAAGGAAAATTAAAGAGGTACAAGCCTTTATGGGCCATTGTGGATACTATCCTAGGTTTATCCACATGTATGCAATCATAGCCAAACCTCTTTATGGTCTCTTGACAAATTTTGAGTGGACTAATGAATGTGAGAATTCCTTCAATCAGCTGAAGAGACGTTTGTGCACAACACCAATATTGACCACTCCTGATTGGAATAATCTCTTCCATGTCCACGTGGATGCATCCAATTATACAATAGGATGTGTACTATCACAACCAACAGGTGAAGGAAATTTATATTTGCCTATAGCATATGCTAGCAGGCAATTGAACGCTGCTGAATGAAACTATACCATAATAGAAAGAGAAGGCTTAGGCATGGTGTATGCTATAAAGAAGTTTAGACACTACCTATTGGCCAACAAGTTCAAGTTTTTCATTGATCACCAAGCTTTATTATTGTCGCCTTTCTTGTTTCAGCGTGGAAGCAGAGCAGGCTGCAGAGCGAACAGAGTGCTTGCTCCTAGATATATTTGTCCAATAAACCTTGCAATACAAGACACCTAGTAAGATGGTTCCTTTTACTAATGGAGTACGATTTTGAAGTGGTAGTTAGGAAAGGCAGAACCCACCTCAGGGCGGATCACCTTTCTCACATCACTTCAGGAGAGTCACCGCAAGGAGTGTCTAATGAATTGCCTGACGCTTATCTGTTCAATTTAGAAGTTGTTCCTAAATGGGCAAATAAGTTGGTACCAATCCTAACCTTCGGACCAGCAAACAAGAATGTGAAAACAAACAAAGAGGAAATTGTAAAATCACAAAAATATCAAATATTGGCAGGAAGCATGTACAAACAAGATACAAATGGTGTATTATCTTGTTGTGTCAAGGATGATGAACGTAGTAGTTAGTTGCAACACGCCCATGAAGCATTTCTAGGAAATCACTATTATAAACATCGAACATTGCAAAATCTAAAGCGCTTAGGAGTGTATTGGCCTAGCATGGAGAAGAAATTCACGAGTGGATTAAGAATTGTCCAGTGTGCCAGGAGAGACCCCCAATGGAGCACGCAACTCTTTATCACGTATCGTTAATTCTCGAATGGAGCACTCCATTGGTAGAATTCATGAGATCAGGAACATTACCCAATGAGGCTAGTCTAGCAAGAAAACGAAGCATGGAGCAAGAGGCTAAAGACTATGCCTTAGTAGGAGACAATCTATATCGAAGAGGCAAAGATGGTTACCTAAGATTGTGCGTTCACGAATCAGACTACTTGAAAGTCTTAGAAACTACACATAGCAGTGTCGCAGGTGGACACTTTGGGCCTGACAGAGTAATCAAGACCATTCTATTCTCAGGACTTTTTAACTAGGCTGGACACTAGGTCTGGACAGGGGCAAAACCACTCAAAAAACTATAAAAATGGTTGGAGAGCTCATTTTTGAGGTTATCTTGTTGTAGATTTGAGCTTTGTAAGAGAACTCTTTTTTAATCAAAGATCTTCCATAGTTCCACTCTTTGCTCTTACCTTGTGCGTGTGTGCGTGTATGTGTGTGCATGCTTGTGTGCTTTCACTCACCCACTTGTTCCTTCACTTGCTCATAGTCATCATACTAGTCCTCACGTCTCCGTGGATTGCCATTTATGAGGTGAAGCTCCTCACGTTGATACTTACCATTGTGTTAGAGTGACATCCTCCAATAATAGATAGGTCTTGTTGGAAGACCAAATTATTTAATTCACCTTTCATTCAGCTTACAACGTTTGTTATTTCAACCAAACATGCTTGAGGCATATAGGACATATTTCCAAACTGTTGGTTGTCTTGTCTTCTTTTAGGAAGTCCCACGAACCAGCGTTCAAGAGTCTTGCTACTTTTTTAATTTCCATGGGCTCCTAAAGAGGAGCACTTGGGGCACAAAGAAGAGCACTCGATGATTCAATACTAATTAAAAAATTAAGTGAAATAGAGTTAGTGGACCTACCTTAACCCCTACTCTATCTATCTATCTATCTCTCTCTCTCTCTCTCTCTCTCTCTCTCTCTCTATATATATATATATATATATATATATATATATATATATATATATATATATATATATATATATATATATATATATATATATATATATATATATATATATATATATATATATATATGTGTGTCACTTCAACATATCAAGGGTATACGGAGGCTTCTACCGGGGAAAATACACGGGTGCGATTTTGCCCCGACGTCGGTGTAAGGTGTTGGGAATGGAACTCACAACCTCCTGATTAGGAGTGTGATGGGCTAACAACTTGCCCCAAAAGCCATGGTTGAGGATTACTTCCTAATTCTCTCTCTTAAGGCGTGGTTCAACCATCTCCTACTAGGATTATGTGAAATTCCTTCCCCATTAGAGTGAGCATTGTCATCAATGCTCACTTGTGGAACCTTCTAACTCCTGGACCCACTTTCCATGCATGAATGCTTTCACCAACCTCAAAGTCTAGCACATGGACCAAATTTGGACCTATCCCACCCTTCGTGGGTGCCAAAATGCCCATGCACCTTCATCCAAGGCCAATTTCACACTCACCATGGATAAGCGCTTTTTCCAAGTGCCCATGAATCAGGCACAAACCTCTGTCTCGCCCGATTTCTCAACTAGGCTCTGCTACCAATGTTGGGAATTGAACTCACAACCTCCCCATTAGGAGTGAGATGGGATAACCACTTGCCCCAAAATCCATGGTTGAGGATTACTTCCTAATTCTCTCTCTTAAGGCATGGCTCAACCATCTCCTACTAGGAATATGTGACATAAGGGTCGGCATAGGTCTTGGAACCGAACCGCCTGGATAGAGGCAGGTATAGGCATCGATATGGGCATCCGTATGAGCGCTGATATAAGCATCATCATTTTCGATGCTTTTACTAGCACTTATATCGACGCCCATACAACCATCGATATTGGCGTCTATTCCAGTGCATATACCGACGTGCTGCTGGGATACCATTGTGCATATCTGCGACCATGCTGGGACTATCATCGCGCATATCGACGATCATATCTGCAATTTTTTTTGGGTAGAGTGTGTTGTCTCTTGCCACATCAACATTACGATGATGTTGTGTAGCAAAAGACAATATGCTCTACCCAAATAAACTGAGTACATGTGATGTGTACTCTAATGGAAGCTGAAACACAATTTCATAAAGCAAAATACTATCAGACACAAAAGAGATGAATAGAATGAACCATGAACCATGCACAACAAAAGTTATAAATTTCATAAATGAAGCATGTAGAGTGTGGAAAATGACTGTCATATATGAGCCAAATACAAAATGTGGCAAAGCACTGCCATATAAGAATCAAATACAAAATTCTGATCCACCACAACCATATATGATCCGAATAAAAAATTATGGCACACCACTGCCATACATATGCACACAAGGATCAAAACATCTATATCAGTAGTTCCTGCAACAAAGAACATTCGTGAAATGAGATAAATTGACATGATATTTAGAAACAACAAGTAAAAACCAAGTTTCTAAGTTCATCACCTCATCACAGATGCTCCCATGAAATGACCACATCGCGTCCCTCCAAGTCCACCAATAGTGCAACCAATCCATGAGGATATCGAGAAGCCTCCTCTGTTAGTGTTGGAGGACGACCCTCTCCTAGCTCTTGCAACAAATATGGAGAATGTTAGATGAACATACATGACATGCTTAACACAAACAAATTCAATAAACCAAATGATACTTACAAATTCGTGATGCATAGTGTCATATCTGCCACTGCCCAAATGTGACAGTCCAAGCATATTTAGATGTGTGGTTACAACATCTCGCTGTTGGTGATATCGATCAGGAGTCTCTTGTTGCTCGTCATGAATCATATCCCACTCCTCAGCATCTAACCATATAGGCTTTTGTAAGCCTTCTCTGAAAGCATCATGAGCCTTCGATCGTCGATGGGACATAACTTCACATGTGATGTGTTGAATCCGCTCTGAGCTAACAATAGGATGCTCATGTGTTGGTCCGAACTCCTGATAGATCCTCTCTATGATATAATTTTTATGATCTTTAACTTGTTCACTCCATTTCAACATGATAGAGTGTCCAAACAGTATGCACCAAAGCTATCGTATATGCTAACGCATGGCCTTTCCGACCGCATCCATCATCGGAGCTCCATCACAGAAATTATACACCTTGGAGTCATCATGGTCATGAACATCCCAAGGTGTATGTGGTGTTCTACGTGGAGTACCTACATCTGAGATACTCGCTCTAGAAGTAGAAGTGGGTGACACTGTTGGTGCAAATCCAAGCCTTCACATTTGGCTAGACATTGAAGAAGATATGTGAGACCATTTGATGGATCACATGAACCTTTTCTTGTAATAGTTGGATCTTTATCTTGTGACTCCCTACATCTCGTGGAGTTAGGAGAGATAAAGTTACGAATTCAATTTGGTGGAATGTCTCCTAACTTGGAGGAGAACTTTTAGGTAAAGACAAGCTTGAATTCAAATTCAAACTTGGAGGTACAACATCTATAAAAGGTACTCGTAATCTCACTGCTTGTGTGCCCCCATTTCTTGAGCTTATTGTTGATCAATAGTAGAGGTTGAGTGGCTTACACCATAGCCTACTCTTCTCACTATCATTGGGCATCATCTCTATGCCAATGATCATGTAGAACATTGTTCTATAATACTTTACATCATTGATCATCTCTATTAATCTCTCTGCTATGTCCACTCATAACAGTGTACTTTGAATGCTCATATCTCAGTGATCTCTCCATCATTTTTCACGTTCTATAGCTTGTTGGAACCAACTCAAATTCTACTTTAAGTATCAAAATTTGAAGACATTATCTTCAACTGATCAGGAGAAATCTATGTTGAAGTGCTCTCTGGTCATTCTCTGTGTAGCTCTTAAAAAATAGGGGGTAAGCATTCATTTGCTAAGGTGATTGCTCAATGTATGGTCTATCGTTTAAAGTGATTATACTTGGAATCATTAGCTCTCTAAGCTAATTAGAATCCCCCAAAAGGAATTTTATTAATTGCTACTATACTGTGAGCACTAGGCAAAAGATCCAGTAGGTGTCAAGACCAAAATAGCAAGTTTTTTATCAGTAGCTAGTTGCAAAGTTATCTGTTTTGATCTAATTGTTTGAAGCTGTTGGAGTTTATTGACCTCCAAAGTATAGCAGGAAGTAGGTGGAACCCCCTAGGAACAAGTTGACCTTCTCACAAACTTCATCATAGAAAACCAGTCATGCTTGCAGAGCTTACTACTCTCTACTCACTCAAAAGTTTTTAAAACTGTTTTAACCACATATACTAGAGACCAAGAGCTTTCCAATGAACCAAAGAACACTCAATTTGGATAAATACTCAATGAGCTATGACCTCTGCAATATGCAGCTTTAATGGAGACCTTGAAACAGAGATGAACCTGAGGACATACATCACTTGCAGAGACTACTGCTCTTAACTCACAACTCCAATGAATCTGAAAATTTCCAGAATACAAATAGACTTGGAGAGCTTTCTAACAAGCTAAAGAACACATGATTTGAATACATAGACAAGGAGATATGACCTCTGCAAGTTGGATGTTTAATGGAGACCTTCAGCAGGGATAAAAAACAGAGAACACACACTACTTGCAGAGAGTGTTGCTCTCAGCTCACAAATCCAATGATTATGAAAATTGGTACTATGAAAGTAGACAAGAAGAGCTTTCAAATGAGCTATCAAACATGTAATTTGGATATATAATGAGGGAGATACAAGCTCTGCAAGCTCTGCATACAAAAACTAGAGTAGAATAGAGATACTCCCTTGGACATCCCACAAGATCACGACTTTTCTCCTCTTTTTATAGCATGGGAAACTAATCTAAAACCTTCCTAATACATCTAAATTCGTGGTAGACACTTGGATGGAGGTATTACATGACTCAAGTGCTCAAATAAGCAAAGTATTGATGGACTTTGAGAACTAGCCACATCGACCTTCCACTAGGACACCACTGAAGCTCCCTTGTGACTCACTAATTTGACTCACCATGTTCTAGAACTCACGTGGTATTTTTGCTACATTTTATGAATAATATGAGCCTTCTTGAAGTATTTGAAGACTTCCCAAAGGTATTTACATAATTTGAAACTTGTACCCTACATAAAACAAATGTTCGCAACATTCTCCCCCTCAAGTTTCAAAGGGTATTTCCTTCATGCCAAGAATATAGTTGAATCTTTGAAGCTTTGGTCCATCCAAGGATTTGGTGAAGATATCTGCAACTTGATCCTTTGTTCCAACAAAAGAAACCTGCACTTCATTGTTCATGGTCTTCTCTCGAACATAATGATAGTGAACCTCTATATGCTTTGTTCTAGCATGAAAAATAGGAGTGGTACATCAACCTGCACATTCAAGTCATGAAACAACTTTTTAAACCACATAACCTCAGTAGTAGCCAATGCTAAACCTCTATACTCAGCCTCTGTAGAAGATAAAGCAACTGTAGGCTGTTTCTTTGAACTCCATGTTAATGTCTTGTTTCCTGCTATTACCACATATCCACTTGTGGATCTTCTGTCATCTTTGCTTCCAGCCCAATCTGCATCACTAAAGACTTTAAGAGTTAGATCAACATCATGACTATAAAATAATCCTTCGTTCATGGTACCTTTCAAATACCTAAGCACTCTTTTCGCTGCATGCATATGAGGTACTCTAGGTTCATGCATAAACTGTGACAATACTCCCACTGCATAACATATATCAGGTCTAGTTTTTGTTGCATAAATCAAAGATCCTACCATGGATCTATATACATTCATATCATGCAACTCATCACCTTCCTTTGCACTCAGCTTTACATTACATTCCAT
Organism: Ceratopteris richardii; assembly: GCA_020310875.1. Lineage (NCBI taxonomy): Eukaryota > Viridiplantae > Streptophyta > Polypodiopsida > Polypodiales > Pteridaceae > Ceratopteris > Ceratopteris richardii. Next base: position 242,218 of record MU260152.1, on the reverse strand, counting down.
TGGAGTAGAAACAAATTTACATTCCTGCATACCAAACCTTTTCAGCATATCACATATATACTTTCTTTGTATCAACCACATACCTTCATCGCTATACACAATTTCAATCCCAAGAAAGTATCTGAGCAAACCAAGATCTGAAATTTTAAATTCCTTTCCCAAATTACCTTTTATCTCATCAATTGCTTTTGCATCATTCCCTGTAATCAACAAGTCATCCACATAAATGCATACATAGACACACATGCCATCTACATGTTTTACATAAAGTGAAGGATCAGCATGACTCGCTGTGTATCCTTGCAGCATAAGATACTTTACCAACCTTGCATTCCATGCCCTTGGTGCCTGCTTAAGACCATACAATGCCTTCTTTAACCTGCATACATGATTAGGACATTTTGCATCCACATAACCATCTGCCTGTGACATATACACTTCTTCATTTAACTCACCATTAAGAAAGGCATTTTTTATATCAAGTTGATATATATTCCACCTTTTACTTGCAGCTAAAGCCAACAAAGTTCTTACTGTTGCCATATTTGCTACTGGACTAAATGTTTCCTCATAGTCCACACCTTGAGTTTGATTATATCCTTTTGCTACAAGTCTAGCCTTATATCTAGACACACTACCATCACTATTTCTTTTAATCTTAAAAACCCACTTGCAACCAATTACCTTTTGCTTTGGTGTACTTGGAACTAAATACCAAGTCTTGTTATCTTGTAGTGCTTCCATTTCTTCTCTCATTGCTTTCTCCCACTTTTCATCTCCTTTGGCCTCATCATAACATGTGGGTTCATTTTCCTGCTCAACTTTTGTCATAAAAGCATAATGAGTATTCATGAAAGATTCATAAGTATACCTTTGAGGTTGCTTACTTACTCTTGAAGTTCTTCTTACCTCCAATGTAGATGCTCTTCCTTTCTTATTAGGAACCTTTGATGATTCTCCATACTCACATACATCACTAATTTCCTCTCCTTCATCATTAACTTCAACAAGTTTGAGTTTACCTTTACTTTTAACACTTGGAGGTGACTCTTGCCTTAATCTTCCATTGAAAGGTGATCCTCTTTCTTCATCTAGACCACTCCTTTCATCATTTAAACTTCCTGATGGCTGAACTATGCATTCATCTCCTTCAACCACACCTTCTTCATTTTCATCCATTTCCTGCAAACAATTCTTATCTGCATACCATGAAAGTGATTCATCAAAGTTTACATCTCTTGACACAACAACCTTATTGGTATGAGGATTATAGCATCTATATCCTCTTTGAGTATCTGCATAACCAATAAATATACATTTTTCTGATTTTGCATCAAGTTTAGATCTCACCTCACTAGGTACATGTACATAACATACACAACCAAATACTTTCAAATGACTTACACTTGGTTTCCTTCCATGCCATACCTCATATGGTGTCAAATGATGAACTCCAGCAGTCGGAACTCTATTCATAATGTAAACACTTGTGCTAACAGCTTCAGCCCAAAAATAATTAGGCAAACACATATCATTAAGCATACTTCTAGATGCTTCTGCTATGATTCTGTTTCTTCTTTCTGCGACTCCATTTTGTTGTGGAGTATACCTGCATGTAACTTCTCTTTTGATACCTTCATCATACAAAAAATCAGTAAAAGCTTGAGAGAAATACTCTCCCCCTCCATCAGACCTTAGCTTCTTAATATACCTTCCTGTTTGCTTTTCGACATATGATTTGAACTTCTTGAAACAATCAAAGACCTCACTCTTATGTTTAATGAAATACACAAATGTCATTCTACTATGATCATCAATGAATGATACATAGTACTTATTACCAATCAAGGATGCCTCTTTAGTAGGTCCCCACACATCTGTGTGTATGAGATCTAGCAAACCATCACTTACATAACTTGAATGCTTGAAAGGTTGTCTACTCTGCTTACCCATTTGACATGCTTCACAAAGATGCACCATATGTTGCTTAGTAAGATTAGGTAATCCTTCAACAATCCTCTTCTTTGATAGCTCCTTTAACCTGTGTACATTCATGTGTCCAATCCTTTTGTGCCATAGATCAAGCTCTGCTATTCGATGCATACCATAAGAGAAATAGTTTGTATGATTTGGGTTTACCTTGAATGTAAACAATCTACCTTGTTTTTGACCTCTAGCAATTAACCTCCTTTGCTTTGGATCCTCAATGAAGCAACCTGCATGATTAAATCTCACTTGTAGACCTTTTTCTACCATTTGACCAACCGACATCAAATTCTTAGTGATCGTTGGCACATAAAGTACATCCTTCAAGCAATTTTTCTTGCTCTTATCCTGCATAACAACATCTCCAACCTGCATAATCTTATGTGTTGTATCATCTCCTGTTTCAACATGACCTTTACATGACGGATTATGCATATTAGAAAACCATGAAGCATCATGAGACATGTGATTAGAACAACCACTATCTACATACCATACATCACTATTGGAATTCATCTTAGTTTCTACATTCATCATAAGAAGAGAATCATAATCATCACTTTTACCTTCAACTGCATAATTTCCTTGTTGTTTACCTCTTCTTGAATAGCCTCCTCTTTGATTACCACCTTGATTATTTTCATTTTGATAACAATCTTTGGCATAGTGTCCATACCTTCCACATATATAGCAATTGTTCTTATTATCTTCACTCCTTTGTCTTTGGTTGTAGTTGTAGTAGCCTCTCGTACCTCTAGCGCTTGATCTTCCTCTTCCTCTTGTGTTGAAGAAGCCACTTGAAGTCCTTTGATCATCGATCCTTCTTCCTCGACCTCTATTTGAACCTCTTCCACCTCTGTTTCCACCTCTTGATGATCCTACATAAAGAGCTTGTCCTTGAGATCCTTTTTGATTTGAAGTAGAACCATTTAGATTCATCTCCTCCGTGACCATGAGGGCAATAAGTTGATCAAAATCTGGTAATTCTCCTCTGACATAAACTGAAGTAATGAAGGGTTTCCATCTCTCATCATCTTTGAGTCCGTTGAGAGTATGTGCAACCAAGTCGTCGTCCTCCACATGAGCTTGAATTGATCCTAGTTGATCTGCAATCTCTTTAACTTTCAATATGTAATCATTGACCGATGTCCTTGTATCTTTCTTTATGTTATTCAACTCATTTTTGAGTTGAATCTTCCTTGCTCTTGTACCTGTAGCAGACAACCTTTCCAATGCAAGCCAAACATCTCTACTTGTGTCTAGATCTTGTATGTGTCCTACCATTGAATCTTGAATATTTTGTGATAAAATGAATATAACCCTTTTGTCTCTCTCATTCCAAAGTCTAAACTCCCTCAATTGTTGCTGATTTGGGTCCTCTGGTAATGTGGGTTTGATATCTGTGCCGTCAATCAAACCATACAAGCCTCTACCTTGCAAGTATGCTGTGATTCTAAACTTCCATGCCTGATAATTGGTCTTATCAAGCTTCTCTATTTGTGCATGTTGGTCTCCCATAATACAAATGCTAAGCTTCCTCCTTTAAGCCTCCTTTCCAATGTGTGTGATGAGAAGAAATATAATATTTACCTTGTAAATGAGGTATGTGCACCTTTCTTTGCTTGGATGTTGCTTCAGATGCCTCCTTGCAATCTTCTTCTACCTTTGTGTAGTGTTGATGATGAACTGCTTCTTTGATAGCTTAAAATTCTTCGTCAAGGTATGATAACCTTCTCCAAGCCTCCAAGTACTTGCTCTGATACCAATGTTGGAGTTTATTGACCTCCAAAGTATAGCAGGAAGTAGGTGGAACCCCCTAGGAACAAGTTGACCTTCTCACAAACTTCATCATAGAAAACCAGTCATGCTTGCAGAGCTTACTACTCTCTAATCACTCAAAAGTTTTTAAAACTGTTTTAACCACATATACTAGAGACCAAGAGCTTTCCAATGAACCAAAGAACACTCAATTTGGATAAATACTCAATGAGCTATGACCTCTGCAATATGCAGCTTTAATGGAGACCTTGAAACAGAGATGAACCTGAGGACATACATCACTTGCAGAGACTACTGCTCTTAACTCACAACTCCAATGAATCTGAAAATTTCCTGAATACAAATAGACTTGGAGAGCTTTCTAACAAGCTAAAGAACACATGATTTGAATACATAGACAAGGAGATATGACCTCTGCAAGTTGGATGTTTAATGGAGACCTTCAGCAGGGATAAAAAACAGAGAACACACACTACTTGCAGAGAGTGTTGCTCTCAGCTCACAAATCCAATGATTATGAAAATTGGTACTATGAAAGTAGACAAGAAGAGCTTTCAAATGAGCTATCAAACATGTAATTTGGATATATAATGAGGGAGATACAAGCTCTGCAAGCTCTGCATACAAAAACTAGAGTAGCATAGAGATACTCTCTTGGACATCCCACAAGATCACGACTTTTCTCCTCTTTTTATAGCATGGGAAACTAATCTAAAACCTTCCTAATACATCTAAATTCGTGGTAGACACTTGGATGGAGGTATTACATGACTCAAGTGCTCAAATAAGCAAAGTATTGATGGACTTTGAGAACTAGCCACATCGACCTTCCACTAGGACACCACTGAAGCTCCCTTGTGACTCACTAATTTGACTCACCATGTTCTAGAACTCACATGGTATTTTTGCTACATTTTATGAATAATATGAGCCTTCTTGAAGTATTTGAAGACTTCCCAAAGGTATTTACATAATTTGAAACTTGTACCCTACATAAAACAAATGTTCGCAACAGAAGCATCATCTCCAAAGTACATAGACACTTATTAAGTGTCATTAGGAAGCTAAAGGGGCCTATTTAGTGTCATTAGGAAGCAAGGATTAGCTCTACCAACGCATCCTCTTGTGGTATCCATCCATCTCTTCCAACAGTGGTATCAGAGAAAGTTGAGGTAAAATGGGAGATGGTTTTCCTTTTTTTATTGATAAATTGGATAGGAACAACTACCAAGCATGGTCCTTGAGGATGAAGAAATATTTACAAGGAAGTCTCTATGGATACATATCAGGAGATGAGGAGATTCCCATTTTCAGAAGCAAAGGACAACCTACAAGAGAGGAGCTTGAAAGACTCAACTCATGGTGTGCCAAAGATGCTTTAGCAAGGTCATATCTACTTAACTCTATCTTTGTCTTCCTTCTTCCACACATTAGGAATTGTAAAACATCCCAAGAGACTTGGGATACATTGTCTTCATACTTTTCTTCCAATACAAGAGCGAGGAAAAATCAACTATGGATTGAGTTTATCACTCAAAGGAAGCAACCCAAGCAAAGTGTTTCAGAGTATGTAACCAAGGTCAAAGATGTGGCTGTACCTACAATCACCAAGAATCTGATGAGTGTTGTACAGATAGTGGAAAAGGGTTTGCAGGTTAGGTTCAACAAATATGGAGCTTTTCTGGAGGACCCCCAACATGGATTCAAGAGAATTGCTAAGGGAGAGAAAACAAGTAGACTATTTACATTTGAACTTGAGGACACCAGAATTATTGCACTTTATAATTACAAAGATCAAACATTGTCAGAGCTTGAGATTTGGCATAAAAGATAAGGTCATATCGGTGAGAGAACCTTGAAGAAAATATGTGGAGATCAATGTGTGCTTGGGATACCTAATGTATCCAATCAACACATGATCTATAAATGTGGTGCTTGTCAGTTTGGTACATCACACAAGTTACCCTTTACAAAGAAATGCTACATGCATGAGGATTACTTGGAACTTGTCCACACAGATGTATGGGGACCAAGCAAGGACCCTTCAATTTCACGCTCAAGGTATTATGTATCTTTCATTGATGATTTCAATAGGTGGACTATCTTGTGCTTTATGAAGCATAAAGATGAAGTGTTCAGTTGCTTTAAGAAGTATCTTGCACTTGTGGAAAATCAAATAGGAAGAAGTCTAAAGAGACTAAGGTCAGATGGAGGAGGTGAGTACTTCTCCAATGAATTTGGTGCATTTTTGCAGGATAGAGATATCAAAAGGGAGATTACTACAAGGTATACCCCTAAGCAAAATGGAGTAGCAGAGAGAAAAAATAGGTTGATCGTGGGAGCAGCTAGATCAATGATTAATGAAAAGAAATTGCCTAATTATTTGTGGGCAAAAAGTGTATGTACTGCCACTTATCTTATTAAAAGGTTTCCATCCAAATCACTTGATGTGATGACCTCATATGAAGCATGGCATGGTAGGAGGCCATCACTTGATCATTGTAGAATATTTGGAGGAGTTCATGAAAGATTGACAACTGTTTCATGCCAGCAACTGGTGTTGCTAAATCCCACAGTTGTTTCCAATTGCTAGCTTTCATTTGGAATTGCACTTGTGGACCAATTTTCCCTTCACGTAAAACATGTCAATCAAGCAAATATCCATGATGTCTTTCATAGATAGTTTTACGAAGTGCTTTGGAATAGCATGCTTCAAGTCGTGGTCTGCAAGGGGACAAGCATGGTAACACAAAATCGATAAACCTGAACATTCACCATAACCATTCCAATCATGCATCCTCCACATAAGTATGCCTTGCACTCACACATCTCGCCTTCTTATAGGTTGAGACATGTTGCGCACATTAATCCCATCTATTAGAATAGGTTTTTTTTGTAAAAAAACCCATTATCTTGTAAAATATTTATCAGAATGATTATAAAATGAGGAAGAGTCTTCCTCATGTGTAGAGAAACTATATATATATATTTTAGAGAATTTTAGAAGCTCTTCAAGCACATATTTTTAGATTAGAAATTAAAAGGACCAAATTTCAAGTGTGAAAAGGGACACTTGAGAAAGTATAAAAGACAAAATCTTGTATTTTATAGAGGTTGCTATCATTATGTACTCTTATGACATGTGAATGAAGAGCTTTAATTTGAAATTCGTGTCTCTCTTTTGTTTGAGTGTTCATGATTGATTCTTGAGTCTTTTTCATGTGTTACCTACGGAATTTGCTGGTTTAACTTGTGTACTACTAAGTGGAGTTTGTAAGGGGAGGTGATTATTAGTATATTGAGTGATTAGATATTGCATGAGATCATTGTTGGAAATGGAAATTCTCAATTTTATCACAATCACAATTGTCTCGTCTGGGTGATATAGGTACTGAAACTTATTTCTAAGTTCATATTTGTAATAAAAAAATGCCACACTTTAGGCACAAGAATCATTGAAAAAGCTATTGATTAGCTCAAGATACAAGAAACCCTAGTTTTCCTACTCCTTTTTCACATTCTTCTCAGAAATCAGAATTGTTTTAACATTTTCTTGGATTCCATTAACTAGAAGAGGCTGTGGTCTTAGTATACTTCTCGGATTGACAAATTTAAAATGTGAGAGCTTTATGCTATGATGATTGGAGAGGACAACTCCAAAGGATAATAAACACCATCCCATAAATTGTGCAGCCCTTCCACAAGTGGTGCAAGGTATACATCCATGTTTTTTACCTTATACTTACGTGGCACAATAAGAGCTAATAATAAATGGCCATTCTTTGTGGCCAGCCATGGTGGGATGTTATAATTGACCAAACATACAAGCCATGTGATCCATGAAGAGCTGTGTAAACCAAATGGATTTACTCCATCCATAGCTAGGCCTAGATGAAAGTTTTGAGACTCACTAGCAAACTCTGGCCACTTACTATCTATGTGTTTCCAAGCATCAGAGTCAGCAAGCAGTCGCATTACACCATCTGTAGACGTGCTCTTTGCATGCCATGACATTTACTCAGCTATGGGTTTGCATCTAAACATGCTCTTCATTCTTGGAATGATAGGAAAGTGGCGAAGAACCTTTGTGGGGATTGCTTCACCCACAAGGTCTTCTCTAAACCTATTTGCTCCATACTTTGGACATATGTCGAGATGTTCATACTCATTTCGAAAGAGGGTGCAATCATTCAGATAAGCATGAATCTTAGTGTAGTCCATTCCTATGGATTGTAAAAGTTTTTTAGTAGCTCCACATGTTGGAGGCATGTCATTTCCCTCTGGAAAAAAATGATCTTTAAAAAGCCTATAATAAGCAATTAGAACAATATTAGTAATTAAAGTTATTTTGATATAGCAATGAAAGTTTATTTCAAATCCACTTACCTGAAAGATTTAGAGACACGTCTATCTGACCATCAATAAATGGATTGCAAATTGAGCATGACAAGTGACGCACATAGTACATATATCTTTGCCCCAGTGTACAATCGTAAACGAGCTAGTCTTTGCTTATTCTCATATTCTTCATCGGCTTCTAATCGTGGAAATTATGTGTCCATGAAACTCATGACATCTCCACCATTGCGATCTTCATCCATCTCATAAAATGCTTCAAGCATTTCTTCCATCTGTTCATTCTATGTAATGCTATCAGTACCTTGTACTTCTACCTCACTTTTTGTTCTCTTCTATCCACGAGAGGTTACCGGTGCAATGTCTTTTGGGTCCACTTGCTCACTAGGGGGACCATGCAGATGGTAGAGTATGTTTTTTAGTCGACTTTTTTCAAAGGATCCATACTCTTTAACATGTGCAATACAAATCCATCGTTTCGGATAAATTTGATACTTGCACTGAGTGCAAGGTCATGCCATTCTCTCCTCTGGATCCAAACTAGCCATTTGATACAATGTGGACATTTTAGAACATTTGATATTTCTTATTAAACCTAAAAACCATAATCCTAACGAGCTAAACCTAAAATATGTATATGTGTCTATGCATGTGTATATTATATATATATATATATATATATATATATATATATATATATATATATATATATATATATATATATATATATATATATATATATATATATATAATTTTCATATTTAAATTAAAGACCTATATATTATTAAATTAAATCACTAGCTATTCTCATATTTATTTATCTATACTAAAATCCTATTTTTTATATATATTTAATTATATATACTAAATTTTTTATTTTCTTTTTCTTATATATATTTAATTGAATTAAAAAATAAAAAATACCTATTTTATATATATTTGATTATATACTAAAGACCTATTTATATATATATTATTTATAATTATATATATATATATATATATATATATATATATTAATAACCTATTTTTTATATATTTAATTATATATATTTGTTTTTATTATATGTATGTAAAAAACCTTAAACCCTAATCCTAAGGACCTAGACCTAAAACATGTAATTGTGTGTATGCATGTGTATATGTATGTATATATGTATATGTATTATATGTGTATATGTGTATATATGTTATGCATGTTTAAAAACGTTAACCCTAATCGTAATGACTTAGACCAAAAAATTATACATGTGTGTATGCATGTGTACATATATGTGTATGTGTACATATATTATGTGTGTATATGTGTATATTTGTGTATGCATGTGTAAACAACCTAAAAACCCTAAGCTTATATTTAGTTTGATAAAAAACCCTTAAATTCTAACTTTATATATTTAATTAAAACATTGGCTAATTTCATATATATATATATATATATATATATATATATATATATATTATATTTATTTATCTATACTAAAGATCTATTTATATGTGTATATATATTATGTGTGTATATGTGTGTATGCATGTGTAAACAACCTAAAAACCTATTCTTATTTTTATATATTCAATTCGATAAAAAACTCTAAAATCCCAATTTTATATATTTAATCAAAACACTAGCTATTTTCATATTTATTTATCTATGCTAAAATCCTATTTTTTATATATTTAATTATATATTCTAACTTTTCTCTTTTGCTTTCTTATATCTATTTAATTTAATTAAAACATTGTGTGTATGCATGTGTGTCTGTATGTATGCATATGCATGTGTGTATGTATGTATGCATATGCATATGTGTGTATGTATATGCATATGTGTGTGTATGCATATGCATATGTATGCATATGTGTATGTATGTATATGCATGAGTGTGTATGCATATGCATGTGTATGCATATGTGTACGTATGTATATGCATATGTGTGAGTATGTATATGCATATGTGTGTGTATGCATATGCACATGTATGCATATAATGTGTATGAAGTATATACATATGTGAGTGTATGTATATGCCTATGCATGTGTATGCATATGTGTGTGTATGTATATGTGTGTGTATGTATATGTGTGTGTATGTGTATGCATATGCATGTGTATGCATATGCATGTGTTAATCTCCAAAAGAACAAGCTATCCTTGATGTTAGACCACCTCTATAACAAGAATAACTTTAAACTCCAACCAATTTTTGAAGACAAGTACTAAACTGTCAAGATTTTAGCTAACTGTGAAGAAATTCATTTCACAAAAAAGTCTACTGCACATTACTCACTCATTGACTAATCATTTGTGTAAATTTTCTGATGAAACTTTGTAGAATGTGTCATCTAGAGTTTGCGCACCTCCTCCAAGTCAAAACACTTCAAAAGCTTCAGTAGATTATGAGAAATAATCCAAACAATCTACCTATGTCTGAAACTGCCTTCTTGTAGAATCGACTTTGACACCTGCAACTTCTAACACATAGTTCTCCCAAACTAGAACCCGTTTAAGCAAATGCTTTTAGCCATAGATGTCTTACCTTCCAACTTAGATTTTGACTCCTCGTTTGTGTAAAACTTTACACTGTGCACTGATAACTGACCATTTCTTTGACCATCGGGATTGCACCTGTTTCAGAAGACACTCAAAACTTTCTCACATATAGATGTTCCTACACAAAATTCTCTCAGCTTGTTTGCAATTAGACTCTTAAATTTTAACCATAGATAGATTAACTATGGAATTAGAGGTGTACAAAAGGATTTTTGATAAAATCAAGCACAAAAGGAGAACTAGAGAAAAGATCGATGCGCAATTCTCTGAACAATATTCTTTCTATTCAACTCATCATACATCTGATGGATGATACACTCAATACTCATCATCTATTCAAGTCCTCTGATATGAGGAAGCAAATAATCGTTCACTGCCATGTAGATTATGTTCCTTGCTTGAGCATCCTTCTTCATCCAAATCTTTATATCTGCAAGCTCCTCCCTAGTTGGAACACTAGGATCTTTGAACTCTGGCTTTTCTTCCTCTCCTGTGATGTATCCTATCAGATCGTTGCTCATAAGATGAACTCCCATTCTCATAGACCAAGCTGGATAGTTCTCTCTATCCAACTTCTCAATTTGGAGACTATCTCCCATCCTTTCTTCACCTGTACTATCAAATCTTTAATCCTTATAAGGAATAAATGTACCTTAGTGTAGAGGAGGTACTGGGGTATCTGCTTTTAACAAAGGTAGAGAATGAAGATTAAACACGTCCAGTACGTCGCCTACTCAAGGGGGGTTCTCTTTAGGGAAGTATACCCTTTAACATTTCTGTGAGCAGGTAGATAACACGGATTGTACAGAGTGGTAAATACTTCGAAAAAATATGGACAACAAATGACCAAAGAAGACCGTACACTTCTTGATTCAAATCAGGTGATTACAAGATTGGGCAGAGTGATGCTCAAAAGTGCAAACTTTGTGCTAACGATCCGCAAGCTTAGGGCTAACAAGCCACTCTAAAAGTAAATAACTCTAACACAACAGATTCTTCCCATCAGCATAAGGGGCCACTGATATGCAGACTAACTCAGAACAATACAAAGAATTTCTCCAGAGGATAGAACCTAATCAACAATCACTGACTCACAAAAAAGAAGAAGAATCCAAGCTACTCTCTTACACTATAGTGCTCATAGCCCTCCACTGAGAAGCCTACCCTCTGTATACACACTACAGAGTAGCTCCTACAATAGGCTTGAAACCACCAAGTGCAAGAGAGGACTTCTGCACGTATACACGAACCACCGTGTCTCAAAAAATTGTACCCCAAATGAGCACAAATCCCTTGTTTTTATAGGCCCCAATAGATCAAGAGGGCCTTGCTTCACGTCCACTGATCACGCGCCGGTTGATTACCCAAAATTGGAGGGTAGGTCAATTATTCCCTCGATTTGAATTGAGTCCCAAAAAAAATGGGTAGTCTTCCTGGATGATTGTTGGCACATGGCAGAATCTTTTCTCCGCTTCTACTTTTTACCCTGCACACTTTTATCCCATACCGTTTCCCCATTTTGAGGACTGTTCAGAGTGCGATTTTTCACCTCCCAGCTGCTCTTTAGATCATTCTAGAATGAGACCTTCCTATCCAGCCCTATCTATAGCAATGTAGGTCAAAGTAACCTCATCTCAGTACCACTTTCTTCAGCTCCAACGTTAATTTTATGAGATTTTGCAGCAGCATGTTTATTCACTCTCTGAGCAATAGCTGAACATGAAGACTGCTTCCCCAATTGACTTGATTTGTAGTGAATGTGGGTGTGTGTGTAATTATGCGGGTATGTGTGTGAGTGTGCATGTGTGTGTTTGCGCATGCATGTGAGTGTGAATGTGTGCTTGAGCGCATGTGTGGGTGCGCATGTGTGAGAGGGCATATGTGTGTGTGCGGGGTTGGAGATGAGAGGAAGGGGCGGGGGTTGGAGTTGGGGGCGGGGTTGGAGATGAGAGGAGGGGGCGTGGTGGAGGCGAATGGAGGGGACGGGGTTGGGGTTGAGGGAGAAGACGGGGTTGGGGTTGAGGGTGAGTGGAGGGGGCGCGGTGGAGGTGAGTGGAGGGGGCGCGGTGGAGGTGAGTGGAGGGGACGGGGTTGGGGTTGAGGGAGGAGACGGGGTTGGGGTTGAGGGTGAGTGGAGGGGGCACGGTGGAGGTGAGTGGAGGTGGCAGGGGTTGGAGATGGGGGCGGGGTTGGAGACGAGAGGAGGGGGTGGGGGTTGGAGATGGGGGCGGGGTTGGAGATGAGAGGAAGGGGCGGGGGTTGGAGTTGGGGGCGGGGTTGGAGATGAGAGGAGGGGGCGTGGTGGAGGCGAATGGAGGGGACGGGGTTGGGGTTGAGGGAGGAGACGGGGTTGGGGTTGAGTGGAGGAGAAGGTGGGGATGAGGGGGGTGCAAGGTGGGGTTGAGCGGGGTTGGAGGGGGTTGGGGTTGAGTGGAGGAGAAGGTCGGGATGAGGGGGGCGCAAGGTGGGGTTGAGCGGGGTTGGAGGGGGTTGGGGTTGGGGGTTGAGTGGAGGAGAAGGTGGGGATGAGTGGGGCGCAAGGTGGGGTTGAGCGGGGTTGGAGGGGGTTGGGGGTTGGGGTTGAGTGGAGGAGAAGGTGGGGGCGCAAGGTGGGGTTGAGCGGGGTTGGAGGGGGTTGGGGGTTGGGGTTGAGTGGAGGAGAAGGTGGGGATGAGGGGGGCGCAAGGTGGGGTTGAGCGGGGTTGGAGGGGGTTGGGGGTTGGGGTTGAGTGGAGGAGAAGGTGGGGATGAGGGGGGCGCAAGGTGGGGTTGAGCGGGGTTGGAGGGGGTTGGGGTTGGGGGTTGAGTGGAGGAGAAGGTGGGGGCGCAAGGTGGGGTTGAGCGGGGTTGGAGGGGGTTGGGGGTTGGGTTTGAGTGGAGGAGAAGGTGGGGATGAGGGGGGCGCAAGGTGGGGTTGAGCGGGGTTGGAGGGGGTTGGGGTTGGGGGTTGAGTGGAGGAGAGAGAGAGAGAGAGAGAGAGAGAGAGAGAGAGAGAGAGAGAGAGAGAGAGAGAGAGAGAGAGAGAGAGAGAGAGAGAGAGAGAGAGAGAGAGAGAGAGAGAGAGAGAGAGAGTGTTAGGGGAAATGGTGCCATGGCGTGCGAAAGGGGCCCATGGCTTTGGCACCCACTACGGAAAGCTCTACTGCACGTGGCTATAGGGGTGCCAAGAACAAATGAAGTTTCATCTGGAACAGGTGCAAGGAAAGACCATCGGCTCTTCAAACTCCTCATGAGCTTACTCCCATCAATATGTGAAAGAAGGAGCTTGGCCGACCCCAAGTGGAAGGCAAAGTGAGAGAGGAAAAAAAAAAAAAAGAAGGACTACTACAGACCCCCACATCAAGCTTTTGCACCGTCCCTGGTGCAATTTCTTCCTTATTCTGCTTATTTCAAAGAGATCTAGTTATACTGTAATTACTGTAAAGAAATACGGTATGTACAAGGGGTGGAATGCTTCCATTTTGACCTAATTTAGATACTTCTTCACCCTGGAGATGTTGACCAGGGGAATCCTTTTACCCTGCAGATCTTCCAGATGCACTGCGCCATGTGGCAATACCTTAATTACCTTATAAGGTCCTATCCACTTGGGTGCCAATTTAGTTTGAATTGGTGGAACCTGATGCACTAAAACCATAGACCCTTCCTGAACTTCATTGGATCTCAGATACCTGTCATGCAATCTCTTGCGCTCTTCTTGTGTCACCAGAAGTTTCTGCATTGCCCCTTCTCTGTACTCTTCTAATGCCACCAATCTCTGAATGGGGGGTTCAATTCCAATGGTTTTGACTCCTATTTCTTTTCTGATGATAAATTCAAATGGTGCCAATGCCTCTTTCCCATAAACTAAGCGAAATGGAGTTTCGCCTGTGGTTCCCCTCTTCGTGGTTCTGAAAGCCCAAATTGCACCAATTAATGCTAGTGGCCAAGAGCTTTGATGATCAAAAGATAATTTGCGAAGTAGTCCAATCAAAATCTTATTGGAACTCTCTGCTTGGCCATTTGTCCTTGGGTAATAGGCACAAGATTTTTTATGGAAGATTTTGTACCTGTCAAATATAAACTGGAGCAATTGATTCACAAAATGTGTGCCCCTATTACTAGTGATTTCCAGTGGGCAACCAAATCTTGAGAAAATACGTTTATACATAAATTTAGCTACTCTTAAAGTAGTGCAGTCCACAGTAGCTTTAGCCTCTATCCATTTAGTGGCATAGCATGTGGCCATCAAAATATACTTTTTCCCTCCAGGTTGACGTGTTGGATTAATCGGTCCTATGAAATCGAGACCCCATCGTTCAAATGGGAGCCATCCTGTAGATATGACCAATGGTTGGAAGTTCAATCTGGTTGGCGCGGGAGCACACCTCTGGCAGATGTGGCATTCTTTAGAAAACTTGATTGCATCCTTGAAAATATGAGGCCACCATAAACCTTTGTGGATGATTCTATGAGCCAATTCTTCCCCCTTTTGATGTCCTTCATTGTGTGCAGCCGCTAGCAGAAGATTTACCTCCTCTGGATAGACACACCTTCTCAATATATCATCCTGACAGTATTTATATAAATTTCCATTTATAAGAGAATATGCTTTGGTTTTCAAAAGTAATCTTCTTTTTTCTACAGGTGTCAAATGTTCTGGGATCTTTCCAGTAGTAAGAACATGGAGAATTTCATCATACCAACCAGTCTGAATTGCTACTAGGAAAAGATTGCTATCCACCAATTCATCATTAATACCTGTTGCCTTTTCGCTCATTGCCGTCCTGGACACTTGATCTGCCATGTAGTGCTCTTTTCCTGGCTTAATATGAATATCAAAATTAAATTCTTGAAATAGGAGTAACCATCTCCAAATCCTTCCAGCTACTCTAGGCTTGTTTATCAAATACTTCAAGGGCTGATGATCAGAAATAACAATGAAATGTACACCAAGGAGATAATGTCGGAACTTCTGAAGAGCAAATACGATAGCCAAACCTTCTCTTTCCGTTGTACTGTAATTTCTTTCAGCTTGGTTGAGTAGTCTGCTTGCATAAGAGATAGGTCTATCCACTTTGTGAGATGATGGTTGAGCTAGAACTACACCAACAGCATGAAGACTAGCATCTGTATGCACATGAAATTCCAATGACCAATTAGGAACACTTAAAAGTGGAGCAGTACATAGCCTCAACTTTAGTTCACAAAATGCTTTGTCAGCTTCAGCACTCCATGAGAAAGGGATCTTTTTGCTGGTAAGCCTTGACAAGGGCTTAGCAATTTCCGAATACATCCTAATGAATCTTCTGTGATACCCTGCATGGCCCAAGAAACTTTGCACTTCCTTTGGGCTTTGTGGAATTGGCATGGAAAGAATAGCTGTAACCTTTGCAGGGTCAACAGTTTTACCTTCAGCAGATACTATGTGACCAAGAAGAGTGCCCTTAGTGACTAAAAAGTGACATTTATCAGGATTCAATTTCAAACATGTTTCGAGACATTGCTCAAAAATTTCTTTTAAATTTTTCAAATGGTCATGGAAATCTTGAACTGCTGCTCTTTTATCTGTACCTAAAAATACTGAAAAGTCATCCATGAAAATGCGTAGAAATGTTGTTAACCATTTGCCCAATATCAGATACATCGTTCTATGAAATGAAGCTGGCGCATTCTTCAAACCAAAAGCCATACGAGTATAGACATAAGTACCCCATGGAGTAACAAAGGCTGTTTTGTCCCTATCATCAGGGTGAATTACTATCTGGTTGTAGCCACTAAAACCATCCAAGAAACTATACAGAGTGTGACCAGCTACTTCCTCAAGCACTTGCTCTGTGAAGGGCTGAGGAAATCCATCTTGAATAGTCACTTTATTCAAAGCACGGAAATCAACACATACTCTTATTTTTCCACTATTTTTCTTCGGCACAATAACCATAGAAGAAAGCCACCTGGAATGTTCTACTGGCACAATTATCCCAGCTTCTTCTAGCTTTGTAATCTCTGCTTTTACCGCCTCTGCATACTTCGGATTGAGTCGATATGGCCTACTTCTTACAGGCGCAGCTCCCTCAACCAAGGGTATCCGATGTAATCCAAGCTCTTCTGGTATTCCTGTTAGATCTTTGTAGGACCATGCAAAGACACTTTTGTAAGTAAAGAGCAAAGAAGTTACCTTCTGTAGTAAATTAGGATAATGCCACAACCAGGATGCCAAATGAACTACTTGAGGGTTCTCTTCATCCCCTAAATTTACTTCTTGAACCAATGTTTCAGGACTGGCCTTGTTTGATAAATCATCTCCACTATATGCAGGAGTGGAGTTTAATTTATATTCTGCAACATGTTCTTCCATCCATCCTTGAGGTATATCTGAGAAAGGAAGATCTTCTCTGCCCTTAGGTTCAAAATCTTCTACCTCTGATACTTTTATCTGGGTTGCTTCCTCAAGGCTTGTGCTTTCCGGCAATTGCTCATTCTCCAACACCTTGTGGTCTTCATTGCCCTTTCCTGTAATTACCTTATCTGCAACTTCTTCCTCAATTTCATTAATCTCCACTGTGCAACACTCTGCACTTCCCATCATCCAATTTAACAATGTATCCTCTTCCTGGGGTAGAGAGGGCATTACCTGAGTGTCCGCAGTATATCCAGTAGTTTTTCTTGAGTCGAATCCTTCTTCCAAATGTAGTTGCAGTTGGCTATTGGTATTTGTTGAAATCCATAGTTTATTTTTTCCCCAATCTTGCAAAGCTTTTGCTTGTCTCAGCCAAGGTCTCCCCAAGAGCAAAGGATAGGAAGTCTCCTGTGGAAGTGCAATAACAACAAAATCCAACACAAAGTGGCAACCCTGTACTACCATCAATACCTTTTCAATAATGCCAAGTGGCACAACCCGATGTTGATCTGCCAATGTAATCGTGAATGGTGCCAACTTGGTGGGGTTCAATTTCAGCTTCTTCATTGTAAAATCTGGCATTGAATTGATACCAGAGCCTCCATCTATGATCACACCTGTGAGAGTTTCATCCTTTATACAAACTGATAATCTCGAACTTTGGTAGTCTGCTAAGGGTGCAGGAGGAAAATCAACCATGAAACCATCTATACTAGGTGATTGGACCAAGTGAGCAGAGTGTATAATCTTCAGTAAGTCACTTCTTATTTTTTAATCCATCCTTATAAATTCATATAGACTAACCTTGTGATGAATACCTTTCAAGATCTGTTCAATGTTTACCTCCTGAGTATTTTCCTGCAGACTTGTTGGTTGACCCTTTAGAGAAGTAGTCATCTTATCATAAGCTCCTTCAATTTCTACTTGATCCTTCCATCCAGACTCCTTTTCTTCCTCTTTATCCTGAAATCCTTGTTGTTCATCTCTCTGGGTTGCAGGTGCTTGCCTAGCTCTAGTCATCATGGGCATTGCAGAGGACGAAACAGCATAGGATTGAGTAGTCATACCTTCTACTGGTGGGGAGATTGTAATCATGTGGATTGGAGCAGGACGACCTCTTGGGCAATCCTTGGTATAATGATCTTTGGCCTCTGGACAATGTTGACAGGGAGGTGCATCTTCTGGAAGAGAACACCTATTTTGCATGTGGCCATACTCACCACAACGATAGCACATCAAGGGTCTATTATATCTAGGCTTTGCAGGCCTATTCTCCTCTCTATTAGATGTATTTGAAGTACTAGCATAGTATGAATCCAAAGTTTGAGGGTTACCTCTCTGCTGTGTACCCTTGAGGTAATAACAATCTCTGGCTTCATGACCATCTTTTCCGCAAAATTGACAGCTTACCTTAATAGGGCAATTAGCATTGGAATGTCCATTGTTGTTACAGATTGTACACCAAATTTGTCTCCTTATATCCTGAGTGGTCTTCAAGTCTTCTAATTCTCGGCGAAGTTGGGCCACTTCATCATCAGTTCGACGCAGTGGTGGCAAGACCTTCTCTTCTTGCTGATTTTGTTGCATCTTCAGTGCCTCTAGTTCCCTCCTTAGTTGCTCAATAGGATCCAGGTCTGCAGCATACCTAGGTTGTGTATCCCCTTGAAAATGTTGCCTTGCTTCTTCAATGCGTGATGTCGCTGCAACAAAATCATTGAGGGTGGCATCCAATCTAAGAGACTCCCGAAGCTTCTGCTGAGATGACCTTGGTAGGGCCTTCTCAATCCACTTTTTAACCAAAAAGTCACCTGCAGCATGTGGCAGACGTGCAACAAGTGCTTTTGTTCTAGTGTGAAGCTCATGAAAGGATTCACCTGGTCTTAGCTTCAAATTCTCTAGCTGATCTAGAGCTCTTTCCGAGGAATCACTTGGTCGGAATGTTTGTGAGAAAGCCGCCTTCAGAGCCTCCCATGTAGTGAAATGGCCATCTGCATACTGACTATACCATTTATCTGCAAGGCCCTCCAATGTGGATGGAAAAAGTGCCAACATTGCATCTTCTCTATTCTGCAGACCACGTCCACGGCATAAAGAGATAAATCTCCTCACATGATCATCAACATCTTCATAAGCATGTCCCTTGAAGGTAGGGAACTTGATGTTGATCCTGGAGAGTAGATGAGAAAGATCCTCCATTTGGACTGGTGTCTCTTCTGACGTATCTGAGGAGAAGTCTAGAGTTCTCCTATACCCTTCTTTTGACAATAGTGTCGCACCCAAATCAATAGACAAATTTAGGGATGACAGAGGGGAGGTAGACTCACTAGCCGTGGTTATTGCTAACTTGTTAAGGCTCCTTCGAACACGAAGAGATTCCTTATCTGCTCGTGTATGGGTCATGTACCTATTCGCAATTGCAATAGGGAAAAACACCTCTCACAGAAATGCAAAGGTCCCACCGGGCGTGCCAAACTGTAGAGGAGGTACTGGGGTATCTGCTTTTAACAAAGGTAGAGAATGAAGATTAAACACGTCCAGTACGTCGCCTACTCAAGGGGGGTTCTCTTTAGGGAAGTATACCCTTTAACATTTCTGTGAGCAGGTAGATAACACGGATTGTACAGAGTGGTAAATACGTCGAAAAAATATGGACAACAAATGACCAAA
>MU260152.1:177500-212500 GCA_020310875.1 Ceratopteris richardii | reverse complement strand
AGGTATCAAAAGAGAAGTTACATGCAGGTATACTCCACAACAAAATGGAGTCGCAGAAAGAAGAAACAGAATCATAGCAGAAGCATCTAGAAGCATGCTAAATGATATGTGTTTGCCTAATTCTTTTTGGGCTGAAGCTGTTAGCACAAGTGTGTACATTATGAATAGAGTACCTACTGCTGGAGTTCATCATTTGACACCATATGAGGTATGGCATGGAAGGAAACCAAGTGTAAGTCATTTGAAAGTATTTGGTTGTGTATGTTATGTACATGTTGTTAGTATATGATCAATGTCTACCCCTCATGATTGTATGCACATTTTGTAAGGCCCCCTTTATGAGGAGAAGCCAAGCGTGCATTACCCAATTGATGGGAATTCCAACTTGCATGTTGGATGAAGGTCATATTGGACCATGTAAGGTATTATAAGGAAAGGGAGTTACCAGGGTCCCCAATTGTCGGAGTCAGAAATCATTTATATTTGTTAGGTCGGTTCAACCAATCTAAGCTGTGTATGGCAATTACGCGGGCGGTGGCAGCCCACGCTCTACCGCCCATGTATAGCCGTCCATGGCAGGCCACCCATGATCCTATATATACATGACTTCTACACTACCTGAGACACGGAGTTGAGCCAGCATACCTCTACCTTGTATCTCCCGTTCTAGAGTTGAGCCAGCATACCTCTACCTTGTATCTCCCGTTCTAGAGTTGTCTAGATCACCATTTAAGCTCTACCTTGAGAGCGCACGGGTGGAAAACGCCATCATCTTTGTACTTGGTGCTAGTAGAAAATTATTGAGATTCTCCTATATCTGTTATCTTCTCTGCTATTGCTCCTGTGTTATATTGCGTAACTTTTGTCTTACATGGTATCAGACCCGTAAGGTTCGAATAGCTTGAGAAGTATCACTATTTTAGCCTACTAGCATACTAGAATATCAGTAGATTATTCGAGTGATTACATGATGGCTTCATCGTCGAACACTGGTCTTGGTGCTTCAGCTAATGTTAATGCTACACCTATTCGAATTCGTCCACTTGCATTCACTGAAGGGAAGCTGGATGGATCCAACTATACACTCTGGAAGTTCAAAATTTCTGCAATTTTGGACTCCTATGAATTACTTGACACTGTCATGGGACCGATGGGACTGGATCCAGAGCCTATACCAGTTGAAGATCCAGCTAATTCAGGATTGATGATTCAGCCAGATCCAGATCTTCTACGAGCTTGGAAGAGGCGGAATGCTGATGCATTATGTGCAATTGTCACTAGTGTAACACTCAGGTAAGACCAACTCCCCTCACATTTGAAGAGTTTTGTGCTATGCTTTTAGAAGAAGAGATGCAGTTGAGGAATCGGCAAAGCACAAGTGATGCTGCATTTTCAGCAAATGCAAAAGGTAAAGGCTCTTCTGATGTATCAAAGAAGAAGCCAAAGAAGAAAAAGTTCACAGGAAGTTGCTTCTATTGTGAAAAGAAAGGCCATGCCATCAAGGATTGCAGGAAGAAGCAAGCTGATGAACGGAATGAGACTATAAAATCATCATGGAAGAACAAAGAGTCTGCAAACAACACAGAGCTGGAACTTTGGGTAGCTATTGAAGAGGTATGTTCATCTGCTCAAGCTCGTGCTGATGAACCATGGATTTTAGATAGTGGAGCTTCTCGCCATATGACCAGTAAAAAGGATTGGTATAGTTCCCTAGTGCCTCTGCGGGAATCCATCAATGTAGTGGTGGGAAATGACTCCAAGTGTCCAGCTGAAGGAACTGGAACAATCTCTTTTATCACTTCTCTAGGTGTTGAGAAAAAGTTATCCGATGTTCTCTATGTACCTACACTCAAAAGAAATTTTTGTCAGTTTCTGCAATAACAGATCGTGGACTTGAAGTTCACTTCAATAAGAGTGGTGCAAAAATCATGGATTCATCAGGTAATGTTGTAGGTAAAGGGATACGAAGGGATAACTTGTATGAGTTAAGTGCTTTAACTGCTACAAAAGATAAAGATGTAAGCAGGTTATGGCACCAACGATTTGGGCATCTTGGATTTGCAGTTTGAAGGAGATGCAAAGAACAGGGATGGTTGCTCATTTGCCTGCATTTTCAGAGTTGCAGGAACCTTGTGAAGCTTGTATGATGGGAAAGCAACAACGAAAGGCATTTCCAAGAGAGACCAGCAATCGATCTCAAGCTCCTCTAGAGTTGGTACATGCTGATCTCTATGGTAAAATGTCTACACCTGCTTTAGGAGGATCTTTCTACTTTTTGCTGTTAGCCGACGATTATAGTAGAAAGATGTGGGTTTATTTCATTCGAGAGAAGGCTGATGCTTTTGAAAAATTTAAAACGTGGCATAAGTATGTAGAAAATGAATCAAGAAGGAAACTGAAGAAATTTAGAACAGATAGAGGAGGTGAATTCTTGTCAACAGAATTCAACAATTACTGTAAGGAGCATGGTGTGAAAAGGCAACTTACCACAGCTCATACACCTCAACAAAATGGCGTTGAGCGCAGGAACAGGACAGTAGTTGAAATGGCTCGTTGTATGTTGAAGGATCAAGACATGCCTGATTCATTCTGGGCAGAAGCAGTCAATACAGCAGTCTACATCCTCAATCGAAGCTACACAAAAGCACTGAAGGGGATGACTCCTCAAGAAGCATATTGTGGTAAAAAGCCTTCAGTTTTGCATTTCAGAATTTTTGGTTGTTTCTGTTATGCACATATTCCTGATTCAATAAGATCAAAGTTGGATTCAAAAAGCAAAACGTGTGTCTTCCTAGGATATAGTGAAGAGTCTAAAGCATATAGGTTGTGGGATCCTGAGGCAAGGAAGATTTTTGTCAGTCGAGATGTGGTGTTTGATGAACGACCATACTTAGTAGAAGATAAAGGTAAATCTACGATCTCATCAAACGGAGAAATATCTCACCTTGTGCCTATCAAAAGACAGGTTAAAGTTGAGGAGGAGGAAACATCTGATGGAGAAATTTCCTCAATAAAAAGCCAACCAGTTGTAGCTACACAGCGTAAGCCACTACCGAAGTGGGCACAACAGCTCTTTGATGATCACAATCCACATGTAAATGTACCATAATCATCATCGGATGGATTACGAAGATCAAAGAGAATAGAGGAGCAAAGAAGAGCCTCAGAACACATTGTTAACATGGCTCTAATGGCAGATATCATGGGTTCGATAAAGGAACCTACCACCATTGAAGAAGCCATTGATGATCCAGGTTGGAGAGCGGCAATGCAGTCTGAGTATGATAGTATACTCAAAAATGATACATGGGATCTAGTCGACTTGCCGCCAAAGAAGAAGGTAATAGGTACTAAATGGATTTGGAAAGCTAAGTATAAAGCTGATGGAACATTAGAAAAGTATAAGGCACGATTAGTTGCACAGGGTTTTTCACAGATTGAAGGATTTGATGTTCAAGAAACTTTTGCACCAACAACACGCATGACAACTATTCGGACGGTACTTGCAGTAGCTGCACAAAAGTCCTGGCCTATTTTCCAGATGGATGTCAAATCTGCATTTTTGAATGGTCACCTCAAGGAGGAGGTATATGTATCTCAACCACCAGGTTTTGAGGTGCCCAATTCAGAAGATAAAGTTTGCAGGTTGAAGAAAGCTTTATATGGACTTAAACAAGCTCCACGGGCTTGGTACCAACGGATAGATAATTTTTTCAAAAACATGGGTTTTGAAAGAAGTACTTCTGATGCTAACTTGTACGTAACAAAAAGGGATAGCAAGCTAGTTGTCGTCATTGTATATGTAGATGATTTGATCATTACAGGAGATCATCAAGAACTCATCAATCAAACTCGGATCAGCTTGGGAACTGAGTTTGAAATGACAGACTTAGGTCTACTCCATTTTTGTCTGGGAATTGAAGTATGGCAAAGGAAGGATGGCATTTTCATCTCACAACAAAAATATTCCAAAGAAATTCTCAAGGCATTTGGAATGATGGAGTGCAAACCAACTAGCACACCTATGGAGGTAAATCATAAGCTATCTATGGATTATAACATGCCTGATGTAGATGCTAAGAAGTATAGGAAGCTCGTTGGAAGTCTTATTTTTCTGTGCAACACTAGACCAGACATTTGCTATGCTGTTGGAGTGTTAAGCAGGTTTTCCAACAAACCTAAGGAGAGTCACTGGAATGCTGGAATGCGAATTCTAAGGTACATTGCAAGAACCTTGGATTTTGGTATGTTGTATACCACAGGTGATACACTCCAAGGATATTGTGATTCAAATTGGGCTGGAGACTGTGATTCTAGAAAATCAGTTTCTGGATATTGTTTCTCACTTGGTTCAAGAATATTTTCTTGGGTAAGTAGGAAGCAACCAACTCTCGCACTCTCCTCCACTAAAGCAGAGTACAAAGCAGCTTGTTTTGCTTCTTGTGAGGCAGTCTGGTTAAGGAGAATTCTTGCAGATCTAGGCTTTCCATCAAATATGCCAACTGTACTCAAGTGTGATAATCAAAGTTGTATGGCTATTGCAAAGAACCCAGTATTTCATGCTCGCACCAAGCACATAGAAGTACAGTACCATTACATTTGTGAGCTAATTGAAGATGAAATTGTGGAGCTAGAATATTGCCCAACAGAGGCAACTTGTGCTGACATATTCACTAAAGCACTTGGAAGAGAGAAGCTCAACAGGCATCTTCAACAGATGGGCATAGGACCGAGATCTACTTGATTTATCATCGGTAAACATTGAGGGGGGGTGTTAGTATATGATCAATGTCTACCCCTCATGATTGTATGCACATTTTGTAAGGCCCCCTTTATGAGGAGAAGCCAAGCGTGCATTACCCAATTGATGGGAATCCCAACTTGCATGTTGGATGAAGGTCATATTGGACCATGTAAGGTATTATAAGGAAAGGGAGTTACCAGGGTCCCCAATTGTGGGGTCCGGGGCAGCGGTGAGCAGCCCCGACTGGGGGGTCCAAGGGGGCCAGCGGGCCCCCTGGCTGGGGGGTCCCAGGGGGCCAGCGAGCCCCCTGGTGGGGGTCCGGGGGCAGCGCCCCCGGCGCGACGGTAAAGGGAATATTCCATGGAATATTCCCTGTCGGAGTCAGAAATCATTTATATTTATTAGGTCGGTTCAACCAATCTAAGCCGTGTATGGCAATTACGCGAGCAGTGGTCGCCCACACTCTACCGCCCATGTATAGCCGTCCATGGCAAGCCACCCATGATCCTATATATACATGACTTCTGCACTACCTGAGACACGGAGTTGAGCCAGCATACCTCTACCTTGTATCTCCCGTTCTAGAGTTGAGCCAGCATACCTCTTCCTTGTATCTCCCGATCTAGAGTTGTCTAGATCACCATTTAAGCTCTACCTTGAGAGCGCACGGGTGGACAACGCCATCATCTTTGTACTTGGTGCTAGTAGAAAATTATTGAGATTCTCCTATATCTGTTATCTTCTCTACTATTGCTCCTGTGTTATATTGCGTAACTTTTGTCTTACACATGTACCTAGTGAAGTGAGATCAAAACTTGATGTGAAATCAGAAAAGTGTATATTTATTGGTTATGCAGATACTCAAAGAGGATATAGATGTTATAATCCTCATACCAATAAGGTGGTTGTTTCAAGAGATGTAAACTTTGATGAATCACTTTCATGATATGTAGATAAGAAAAGTTTGCAGGTCATAAATGGAGATGAAGAAGATACAGGTGAAGGAAATGAGTGCTTACCTCAGCCCACAAGAAGTTTAAGTGATGAGAAAAGTGGTTTGGATGAAGAAAGAGAGCTACCTTTCAATGGAAGATTAAGGCAAGAGTCACCTCCAAGTGTTAAAAGTAAAGGTAAACTCAAACTTGTTGAAGTTAATGATGAAGGAGAGGAAATTAGTGATGTATGTGAGTATGGAGAATCATCAAAGGTTCCTAATAAGAAAGGAAGAGCATCTACATTGGAGGTAAGAAGAACTTCAAGAGTGAGTAAGCAACCTCAACGGTATACTTATGAATCTTTTATGAATACTCATTATGCTTTTATGATAAAAGTTGAGCAGGAAAATGAACCCACATGTTATGATGAGGCAAAAGGAGATGAAAAGTGGGAGAAAGCAATGAGAGAAGAAGTGGAAGCACTACAGGATAACAAGACTTGGAATTTAGTTCCAAAGACACCAAAACAAAAGGTAATTGGTTGCAAGTGGGTTTTTAAGATTCAAAGAAATAGTGATGGTAGTGTGTCAAGATATAAGGCTAGACTTGTAGCAAAAGGATATAATCAAACTCAAGGATTGGACTATGAGGAAACATTTAGTCCAGTAGCAAACATGGCAACAGTGAGAACTTTGTTGGCTTTAGCTGGAAGTAAAAGGTGGAATATATATCAACTCAATATAAAGAATGCCTTTCTTAATGGTGAGTTAAATGAAGAAGTGTATATGTCACAACCAGATGGTTATGTGGATGCAAAATGTCCTAATCATGTATGCAGGTTAAAGAAGGCATTGTATGGTCTTAAATGTTGGTACAGGGCAATCAAGAATTGAAGGTTTGGGTGCAGAATTGAAGTCAAGGACTGAAGAAAAGACGAAGTTATGAAGCATGAAGGAAGTGCATATTCAGGAGATGAAGATGTGTACACATATGTACATTAATTTAGAGACAGTTCATATAAATCTTTTGTATGGTCATAAGCTTGTACATATATGGCTATATATATAAGTGAAAAGTCGGGGCAAAAATGGGAGAGCATGCAAATAGAGAAATTGGTAGTTGTATGAGTCATTAGACATCTTAGAAGTGAGTAGAGTCTCTCTCATCACTCAGTTGTAAAATTCCTTCAGGAATGAAAGAAAATTGCACCCGATGTTTCTGTGCATTCTCCTTCTGTGCTTGATCATTTCAAAAATTCTTTTGTAGACATCTAAGTCTATAGTTAATGAGTCTTATGGTTAAAGTTTGAGAGCCTAATTGTAAACAAGCTGTGAGAATTATGAGCAGGAACATTCATATTAAAGAAGTGTTCACTATTTCCGGAAACAGACGCAATCTTGATGGTCAATGATTTGATCATTTCTCACTGCACAGGTTAAAGTTTTGCATGAGTTAGGAGTCAAAATTTAAGTTGGAAGGTAAGCCATCTATGGCTAAAAGCATTTGTATAAATGGGGTCTAGATTAAGAGAACCAAGTGTTAGAAGTTACAGATGTCTGAATCGACTTCTCAAAAGAGTAGTTTTAGACATAGGTGGCTTGTTAAGTTCATTTCTCAAGATCTATTGAGTCTTTTGGAATGATTTAACTTGGAAAAGGTGTGCAAGCTGTAGGCGACACCTTGTGCAAAGTTTCATCAAAAACTTTACACAATTGATAAGTTAATGGGAGAGATATGTGCAGCAGACTTTCTGTGTAGTCATCTCCTTCACATATTTTTCAAAATCTTCATAATTGATCTTTGATCCTCTAAAATTGGTGAAGGTTCGAGTTACTCTTGTTATAGAGGTGCTCTGACTTCAAAAGTAACTTGTTCTTTTGGAGATTAACACTCTCCATCAGTGGTATCAGAGCAGGAAGTATCAAAATTGAAGGAAGGAGGATCTTGACTGCTGCAGCTGCAAAGAATTCAACATCTGAAGGTTCAAAAGGTGAAAGCTTGAGAGCAAAGCTTAAGAAGGAGGTCATACGACATCAAAGAAGTCAAAAGGAACTTCATTTGAAGTAAAGGTACATCTATTATTCATAAAGTCTGAAGAATTCAATACACAGGTGAAGAAAGGATGGGAGATTCTCTTCAAATAGAGAAGTTGGATAGAGAGAACTATCAAGCATGGTCAATGAGGATGGAAGCTCATCTTATGAGAAAAGATTTGATAAGTTATATCACAGATGAAGAAGAAAAGCCTCAGTTCAGAGATCCTAGTGTTCCAACTAGGGAGGAATTATCAGATTTAAAGAATTGGATGAAGAGAGATGCTCAAGCTAGGAGCATTATCTATATGGCAGTCAATGACTACTTACTACCTCACATTAGAGGTCTTGAAAGTTGTTAGCAGCAGACAAGGAACTGAAGGACTGACGAGGCATGGCAGTCAGAGAAGAGAGTCAGAAGGGAGAGAAGGCACAAGCAGACAAGGGAGTCAACGATGATCTGGCAAGTAGGCCAATAATTTTCTTCATGAAGAAGCAAGTACGAGCATTCATGTAGATCTAGCACTAAGGCAACCCTTTAATTTTTCAAAATCCTTACACAAATTAAAAGTGATTCTCATCACTAACAACCCCTGTAAATACCATGTTCACCTTTTTGTAGCTCCATTTTGTGCAAGCCGAGGAGTCCTCGAGCTTGAGGAGCCTTAGAAGTAGTTGCTTACCAATTTTCGTATTTTTTAGATCTCGTTTGAGCCCTCAAATAAGCCCTGGAACCTAATTTTTAACTAGGCCGGACACTAGGTCTGAACAGGGTCAAAGCTAGCCAAAAACTATAAAAGGAGCTAGAGAGCTCATTTTTGAGGGTAGATTGTAATTGAAACGAACTTGTAAGAGCTTTTTGAAAGTAAACTAAGAACTCCATTGCTTCTCACTCTTTGTCTTGCCGTGTGTGCGCGTGTGTGTGTATGTGTGTGCATGTTTGTGTGCTTCTCACTCACGCACCTGTGCCGCCACTTGCTCGAGGTCTTCATACCATCCTCACGTCTTCCCGGATTGACATTAAAGGAGGTGCTACTCATCATTGAGCTACACCAAATTTTGGCGCCGTTGCCGGGGATCGAGCTTTGAGGACGAGCGTGTGATGGTAAGACGTAGATTGGAGACGTTGGCGTTGTAGGTAATTTCTCCACTTTTCCTATTTTTCTCCTTCTTACCTTACCACCATCATCACCATCATCATCATCACCATCTTCCACCTCCATTTCCATCATCGCAAAAATTTTTGTTTTTTGATTATATCACCATCTCCACCTCATTTCCCTCATTGCACTTGTGAGAGAGAGCGAGAGAGCGAAATTGTGTGTGCTGTTTTTGCATGTTTCTTGAGCTGTCTTGCAGGTACAGGCCGCATCATCATCCCCAGCACTCTGCGCAGGTACGAAACTCGTCGAATCTGTCTCGCTGTCGCCAGCCTCTGTCGATCGCGATCGATAGAAAATTCGATCATTTGGTAAAACAAAGTTCACCACTAGCACAAGCATGAGGTGCACATCCCAAATCACCTAAAACAGTAGAAAAATTCCGTGTTTTCCTGTCAATTGCGACCGACAGCCTCTGTCAATCGCGACCGACAGACCCTGTCAATCGCAACCGACAGACTGCACGAACGATAGATTGCCACGTAGGACCCTGTCAATCGCGATTGACACCGTCCATCGCGATCGACAGCCACGACCGACACCTCTATCAGTCGCGATTGACACCGTCGATCACGACCGACTGAAATTCAACGATTGATTGACTTTTACGCGTAGCCACGTGTCCATCGCGACTTATAGACCTCCGATTGACTGAAATTTCGACGAAAAACCCGGAAAACGTGTCGATCGCGATTGATACCGTCGATCGCGATTGACAGCTACGATCGACTCTGTCGATCGCGATTGACATTGTCGATCGCGACTGACAGGCCCGACGAACACCTCTGTCAATCGCGATTGACAGACCTGTCGATCGCGATTGACAGGCTTTTCGGCCAAAAATTAGGGTTTGCTTTTGTTCAAAATTTGGGATAATTTTGGGGCAAAATAGTCAATCCATTAGTATTTCTGGAGGTTCCTACACTTGAGATTTGGGAGAAAACCCTAGGATCTGTCAGCCAGATTGAATCCTATTTAACCCCCTAAACCCTGGACAGTCATAACTTTTTCATACAAAAATCCATTTATTTTTACAAAGATAATGTGTGGATTTTCAGATAGGGTATTTTGAAGTTGACCATACCCAGGGGGATCAAAGTCAGGGGTCTTTAGAATTGTTTTCTTAAAAAACCACTATGCAAATTAGTGTTTGTGCTACAGGAGTGAAAATCATTGGTTCTGTCTTTGGAATTTAAATCTTAAAGCTAACTTTGGAACTCTTACAGATCTATTGAGAGCATCGAAACGTGTTCTAAGCAAGTGTAAGTGCAAGCTTGGGAACACACTTCCTGGGCATACAAGGGAACCAAGCAAGAAACAAAAGGTTGGAATATTCTCAACTCCCTCTGTCAATTCCTAGTTTAGGCTAAGAACGACTAGAGGTAGGAGTAAGTCAGGGCGACGATAGGCATCTATCAAGTTGAAGACTACCTAAATACTCAAAGTTCAAGATAACTACACACTCTTTGTACGATTGAGAATCCTAAAGGAAAAGAGTTTAACGTGGAATGATCAACCTAAAAGTACGAAGAACATTCAAGTATTCCTGACGACGTAATATCAGACAAGACCTTAAACATGATAAATAACTAAAAAGAATCAAGTGACTGATACCAATTGATCGGCAACGAGGTTGTACGTTGGGCAAAAATCGGGCTACTTAACTAGGCATATGAACCTTAGATCAAGAAGACACCTAGTAAGAGATAGACAAAGCCTTAGGTCTTCAGAGGCTAGTGTCAATCATACTGTGAGGTCTTGTGCCCAGCAGTTGAGTCACCACTCGCATTACCCTAGCTCTGATACCAGTGAATCAGAGATGTCTCAAGGCATGGACAGACCTACGGGAAGTTCAGGAGTGCCATACTTGCACAGAGTAGAAGGCCCTTACAAAACGCAGTTGGAATACCTTAGGACCAACCGATTAGGTGCTAGCATCTATGAGGACGGCCTAGGAAGATCTGTGGTACAGATTAAGAATCCTGATCAATCCATTGGACTAGAGCGCCCAGCTGTCAAGTTTGAAAACGGAGCATACTTGGACAAAGAAGGAACCATATACGTAGTCACCAGTCACCCAGATAGGACGGACGAATTTGGAAATGTGATCCCAGAAGCGGACCTAGGGGACCTAAAGCAAGGAAACATGGGTACAGAACCTAGAACCCCTCGAGGCAAATCGGTTCTCACTAGGATCATCACACCAGAGTGGATTCCTCAGGATAATAAGAGCATAGATTTGCTCCTCAATCGAGAAACTGACGAAGCCTTTTGGAGGTATAAATCCGATCAGCCAACTGATATAGGAACAATCATGATCTATGAGTTTAAGGATCCTGATAGCCCAGGCAGAGTGACCTACTTAGATCACGCTTCGGAGAGGATCTTTGTGGTTACGGAAAATGATAGGCATGCTTACACTTGGAAGGGTGAATTCGTTTTCCCCCAACCAAGATCAAATGTATCCTATGGTCACCCTGGAGCTGGAACATCCCAAGCTCATGGAACTCAAAGAGACAGACATAGAGAAAGGCCGGAAGTAAGCTTTGCCAACCCAGTGGGCAGAGAAAGAACGAGGACGGAAACAAATAGAATAGAACCTGAGATACTTAGAGCTCACAGGAATCAAAGAAATGCGGATGAGTTCCCTCTACCACGACCTAGAGAGCACACAAGAACCTTGAGACCGACTCAGCTAGTTAAGTCCATGAAGAACTACTTCGATGGCACTGGAGATCCGTACGATCATGTGGCTGAGTTTAGACAAGTCCTGAGAGCTGAACAAGTGGAGGATCTATTCACGCAATACAATGCCTTCGGTCTGACCCTTAGGAACACTGCCCTCACATGGTTTCAGCCACTAAATGAGAGGCAGTTCAGGAGTATAGACCAACTCCTAGAGGCTTTCATTATTGAATTCTCTAAGAGTGGCATAAGGCATAATACCTCCTCGCTGATTCACAGCTTCAAGCAAACCCTGCAAGAGACCGTGAGACTTGCAGGAAGGAGATTTAGGCAATATCTTGAAAGATGCCCTGTTTCGGAGTTACCCACACCAGCTAAGCAAGTGGCTCTATTCTTGGATGGATTGCTAAGTACTAAATTGAGATCTTATGTGTACTTGAAGGACCCTAGGACCATAGAAGAGTGTGTACGCATGTGTATTTACATTGAGGATAACCTAGGGGAGGAGTTAGAGCTTTCCAAAATATACAAAGATTCGGATAGTGCCTCTAACATCTCTTCCACGCAATCCACATCAATCGAGGAACTTGCGGAAAAAGTAGCTCAAAAATTAGGCGTCTCTAGTAAACAAATTCCTAGATTTGCCCCAGTGAAAAGATGTTATACTTGTGGTGGCGACCACATGGCGAATGTCTGTCCCATTATGGCCCAACCCCAAGTTAATCCTAGCAGCCAGTACTGCACTATAGAACGAAGGTACACCAATCACACCGCGCAAGATTGCCCCTACAATAAGCAAGCCGTTAGGCAGACGTACTCACAGCCATACCCTCAACAAGGAAGATACCAGAACCAGTACCCACCTCAGCAATATGCTAGGCCTCAACAAACCTACCAACCCTATCAAAACCAACAAAGGCCTCAGCCTGTGTTAGGTCAACAACCCCCTGCCCCAGCTAATGTGATCCCAGTAAAATATACTACTGCAGAAGAGAACCTGAATAGAGCTATAGTCCTTGTAATATCATTGCTTTCTAAAAGTGACCCGAGTGACCATAGCTTTGATTCTACACATGTTGATAGCCCCCAGGCCTACTACATGCAGTCTCCTGAGCATGGTGAGTCTTACTATAGTGAAGAGCCAAATGAACCTAGTTGGGAGTCAGATTACACGAACGTCATGTATGCAAACCCCAACCCAAGGCCTCAATCTAGGCAGGTAAGACCCCCATTCCCTAGAGGACCATGCTACAGATGTCAGGGAGATCACCTCATTCGTGATTGTCCCTTACCTCCACCTACACAATCCCAGTCAGTGATGATCCAGGGCTTTTGCCAAGAATGTGGAAAGGAGCATCTCTTACGAGATTGCCCAAAGAACCCCAATAATATGCCAAAAATCACTCCTATCAACGTTGTTGGGTTAGTGGTAGACTCCACAGGGAGCGTGACTTCCACTGCACCAGTACAAGTAATCACTAGAGCCCAAGCACTACAGCAAAACCAGGGGGTAAACCAAGATAAGAACCCAGAGGCTAGTGAAACCGAGAGCATGACAAAGAAAAGGACTAGAGCTTGGAGAGATAGCCGTGAAAGAATGAAACGGCAATGGGCAAAAAAGATGAGTGAACTCGAGGAAAGTCTACGAGAAACCAAGGCCAAAATCATAGAGATCACATCTCAAACTCCCTCTCACACTACTCCACCTCCACCATTCCCATCGCCATCCGATCCGCCACCTTCCAACCCGCCTCACCTAATTCCACCACCCCGAGTAGGATCAGTCCTAGCAGATCCCACTCCCGAGGACCTTAATATGATGCTTAAAGCATATCAGGCCAGAATCCAAGAAGGGCCAAACGTAACTGATCATGAAAAGTGTTACCCAAGAGCATAACTAGAGTTAGAACGAACCAAAATTTGTGCCAAGATGGTGGAATTGGCTCAGACCATGTTTGAAGCCAGTCGCCTATTTAACATCTCTAGTTCAACGAAGACACAGTTGCACTTTGATGGACTCTTAGAAAGAATAGAGAAGCTGATTGCACAATCGGAAAAGGAACCCGCCTCTCAACACAAGGACAAAGCAAGTGAAAGATTAAGCATTCCTGCTCAAGAAGCCTATGTGCCTGAAGCCTATGTGCCTAACTCTACGGAGCCAGACACATCATCTTCTATGAATCGGTGCACACCAGAATTCCTACGCGAGATTCAAGAAGACAAATGGGCTAAAGAGAGTGAAGTCCCTCCTCCTATTGAACTTGTGGATGATGCACGCGACCAATTCCCACAAGACATCCCATCCATTTATGAGGAGCAGGAGAGCACCCACTCTCAGGACAGACTAGACTTTGAGTCTAACTCTCTACAAGAATTACCCCACTTCACAGGCCCATGGGAAGCTAAGTCTACTTGTATGAGAGCACCCACGGTCATGGTACGAAATGAGGACTCAGTCTTACCTAGGAACACAGAGATAGTGAAAAACACTAAAGTGCAGTGCAATCTCAAGTTAGAAGAGCTACTCAAGGTTAAACCTGAATTATGGAAACATGTCGCCAAACAAGTACCAGAGATAGCAAAACCTCGTTCCCAGGTAGGATCACATAGGACAGTGCCATAGATACCCTTGGATAAGATAGGAGATATGTGTGAAGGTGAAGAAGGGAACACCTATCTTCCCATTACCTACCAGGGGTACACCACCAAGGCAATTTTGGACTCAGGTGTAGGAGTTGCAATTGCCACCACTTCCCTATGGAAGCGTTGGGGCAAGCCAGCACTCAGGCCAACGAGAATGAAATTGCAGATGGCCGATGGTCACATAGAGAGACCCCTAGGATTGTTAGAAGGAATAACTCTCACCACCTGTGGTGTCGAGTTTGAGCATACCTTTGCTATATGTGACTTCAGCAAAAATCATGCCTATGAGATGATTTTGGGAAGACCATTTATGCGACAGTTGCAAGTGGTACAGGACTGGGGAACCAACTCCTTGTATTTGCAACACTTAGGTGTTACAACCAAAGTAAATCTCAAAGATTACTCTCATAGAGATGTCCCTCCTATCCAATGGAATCCCATCCATAGACCCAAAGATGATACGGAATCTGTGCATTCCATAGGCTCAGGATCCTCATGGATGCATGAAGACACCCACTTATGGATGTGCAAAGTAGCAGTGGACGAAGAGAAGAGAGAAAAAGCCAGAGAGGTAGGTGCAAAAGAAACCCATAGATCAATCCAAGACCCAGCCTATGCACCTGTAGTTTTTCCAGACGAAGAATTCGAACCTCACGGCTGGGCAGAAATTTTAGCAACCATGGATGTAGCCATCAATGAGGAACAATGGACACCTCACTGTGATGAGGATGGCTATGACATTTCAGTCTTCTCCATAGAGCCAATCATGGGAGAGGCAGTTCTAGAAGAATGCGAACCTAGCCCTGATGCATTTGAGGATGCAAGTGACTCCGATCTGTTGAAAGTTTTTCAAGCTCAAGAGTGTGGGAACATGCCCCAAATTGAACCTTCCACATCATCCACAATCAAAGGAGGCTGATTTCCACGAGTTGGAGGCATCAAATCATGCCCATAATGGAAAGAATTTGATTAGAGAAGATTTAGCTCACCTCTTGATATGATTGGACCTCACTTTTGACATGTATATGCTTTTGATTGGTTAAAGAGGTTAGTATGAGGTCTTTAAAACCTCTAATGAGTTGTATTATGACTTAGAGTCGTGGAAATACATGCCCAAGCTGCCCCCTTGCTTAAGCACACCCCCTACTAGCTGTTCTCTGCATATTTTGCAGAAATTTCACTTTTACACACTCTATCTATCAAGATGTTTTTGGCAGACCCCCCGGTCTTGTAATTGTTGTTTCTCCTTCATCCGGAATCCATTTGCAATGATTTTTGTCTTGTTGGAAAGCTTATAAGTTCTACTTTGTCTGGTATAAGTCTCATGTTCAGTGCCTGCACATGTGCAGAGAAATTTCCAGAACAGTGTCTGTCCAGTTAGCTCATACTCTGTGAAGAGATCAAGTTATCTGTTTTGTTGCAGCTGGTTGAGGCATCATCCAGTATCCAAATGGAGTGATTTTACTCTCATTTGAAAGCTCTTAAAGTCTAGTTTATGCCTGCAAAATTTCATTTTCATTCTCTGCATATACTCAGAGAAAATCAGAAAATACAAAACCTATGTCTGAAAAATTTCAGGATCCTAGGAGGGTTCATTTGCTTTTGTTGTGCACATAGGAGTGTTTATCCTCCAACAGTGGTATCAGAGCTATAAGTGGAGTATCAAAGAGAGAAGGAGGAGCTACTGAAGTCAAGTAAAGACTTCATCAAAGTTTGAAGGAAGGAAGCAAAGAACGGGCACGTCAACAACAAGGGGAAGCAAATACATCATCAAATCAAAGACGAAGCTTCATCAAGAGGAGTAGCTCTATTTTTTGAGGTAAAAGCCATCCTTTTCAACTTCATTGCATCAAGGGGGAGGTTCAAAAGAGTTAGGAGGCACCATGGCTGATCTCAATGCTCAGATTGAGAAGCTCGAAAAAGGAAACTACCAACCGTGGCGATTTAGAATAAGCAATTTTTTGATGGGGAAAGGTTTGTGGGGACTTGTGAGTGGTGGAGAGCCAAAACCCTACATAGATGAGGTAAATCCAACCAATGATCAGAGAAGAGCAGTAAGAGAGTGGGATGAAAGGGACAAAAGGGTCATTTTCATTTTATCTCAGCATATTAGCAACTCTATGGTAGGGCATATTCAAGATTTGGATACATCGAAGAAGGTGTGGGAGTGCTTGGAGAGATTGTATTCAACCTCCACAAAAGCTAGAAAAATTCAGCTCAAGAATGAGCTAAATAATCTTAGGAAAAGCCCCTCTCAAGGTGCTAATGATTACATATTAAAGGTTAAAGAGCTTGCAGATGCACTAGGGTCAATCGGTTGTGCCCTAGATGATGACGATCTTGTCGCCCACACCCTAAATGGACTTAGGGATGATGAAAAATGGAGGGCTTTCACAACTTCAGTGTATGTAAGGGACTCTCTTCCTGATTTTGATCAACTAATCACTCTCATGGTGACAGAGGAGATGAACCTTGGTGGTCATAACGCCAAGGATAGCCAAGGGCAATTGTTGTATGCAGGTAGAGGAAGAGGAAGACACAACCGAGGTGCTTCAAGAGGAAGAGGAAGATTTCAAAGCAACCAAGGAGGTCAAGGACAACAAGAAAATGCAGGTCAAAGAGGTGGAAGAGCCACAAATAGAGGAAGAGGTGCAAGATTTGGTGGAAGAGGACAAGCCACTTCAAATGGATGCTTTGTATGCGGTAAGCCCGGTCATTTTGCAAATGAATGCTATCATAGAGCTCAAAGACAAGGGAATCAAAGCAACAACAACAACAATTATAGAGGGCAAGGTAATTATGCAAACACATCATCCAGCCAAGGGAATGATTATTTACTTGCCATGAGGTATGGTGAAGATACAACTCAAGCTAGTGAAGATGTATGGTATGTAGACAGTGGATGTAGCAATCATATGTCATGTCGAAAGGAGTTTTTTAGTAATTTGCAGGTCCCAAAGCATCAAGGGCATGTGGAAACAGGTGATAACTCAGAGCATATCATTCAACATGTGGGAGATATCAGTTTGGAAGGAAATCAAAGAGCAAAGTGCTTATCAGAGGTATTACATGTCCCTACTATTACCAAAAACTTGATTTCGGTAGGCCAAATGGTAGAAAAAGGCTATCAAGTTAGGTTCAATGAAAGAGGATGTTTTGTTGAGGATCCAAGGGCAGGTTTCAAGCTCATAGCAAAAGGAAAAAAGCAAGGGAGAATGTTCACAATGGACATAAATCAGCCACACCATTCAATGTATGTCACATATGGAGACAAGAGGATAGCAGATTTGGATCTATGGCATAAACGAATAGGTCACATCAACCTACAAAAGCTCAAGGACATGCAAAGGAGGAGCTTGGTAAGAGGCCTACCAAATTTTACATCTAAAATGTTGCATGAAATTTGTGTAGCTTGCCAACAAGGAAAACAATCAAGGCTGCCCTCCAAGAAGAGTACCTATGTAAGTGCAAATGTTTTAGACCTCATTCACACGGATGTTTGGGGTCCAACAAGAGAAGCATCCCTTACTGGAAATAGGTATTTTGTAACCTTCATTGATGACTTTTCAAGGAAAGTGTGGTTGTATTGCATTAGAAACAAATCAGATGTGTTCCACTACTTCAAGAAATTCAAAGCACAGGTGGAGAAGGAATCTGGCAAGTTTATCAAAACTTTGAGATCCGATGGAGGGGGAGAGTACTTCTCCCATGAATTTTCTGAATTTTTGCAGGTCAATGGCATCAAAAGACAATTTACATGCAGGTATACCCCTCAACAAAATGGGGTAGCAGAGAGAAAGAACAGACACATAGCAGAGGTAGCAAGGTGTATGCTCAATGAAATGAATATGCCGCATTGTTATTGGGGAGAGGCTACATATACAGCCACATACATCATGAATAGATGTCCTACATCAGGTATACATCATCTAACCCCTAAGGAAGCATGGAGTGGAAGAAAACCTTGCATTTCACATCTTAGAATCTTTGGTTGTATATGCTATGTACATGTACCTCAAGAGTTGAGGTCAAAGTTAGATGCCAAATCTGAAAGGTGTATTTTTTTGGGATATTCTATGGAACAAAAGGGGTATAAATGCTATAATCCCATCACCAAGGAGCTGAAGGTAAGTAGGGATGTTGTCTTTGATGAGTTGAAGCCTTGGTATGCATGCACAAGTCCATTGCAGGTTGAAGACATAGGTGAGACAGATTTGAAGAATGATGATAGAGTTCAAGAAAGCATGGATTTGAGTGGTCCAAGCAACTCATGCAACACAAGGACACCCTCACCATGGAGTGGAAGGCTTAGGGAAAGAGAGACCAGCTCTGAAGAAAGCAAAGTCAAAGGCAAAGAGAAGATTTCAGTTGAAGAAGGAAGCTATGTGGACGAGAGCATGTTGGAAGATGAAGAGATAGAAGACGTTCAAACTCCAGGAGTGGCTAAAGAAAGAAAGAAGATGGCAACCACACCAAAAGGAAGTGAAAGAAGGTCTTCAAGAGTAAGATATCCAGTACAAAGGTTAACATATGATAATTTCATTGCAAAGCATTATGCATACATGACTCAGGTAATCAAGGACAAAGAACCAACTAGTTATGAAGAAGCTAAGGATTGCAAGGAATGGCAAGAGGCAATGAAGGAAGAGCTCAAAGCACTTGATGAGAACCATACTTGGAGCTTGGTACCAGCTCAAGAAGACATGAAGGTGATAGGTAATAAGTGGGTTTACAAAATTAAAAGAAATTCAGATGGTTCCATTGCTAGGTACAAAGCAAGGTTGGTGGCGAAAGGCTTCTCCCAAAGCTACGGGATAGATTATGATGAAACTTTCAGCCCCGTAGCCAAGATGCCAACAATTAGGACTTTGATTGCAGTGGCCACATCAAGGAAATGGAGCTTATATCAGTTGGATGTGAAGAATGCCTTCCTCAATGGAGAGCTTGAAGAAGTAGTCTACATGAGCCAACCTCAAGGATTTGCTAGTATGAGGTACCCAAATCATGTTTGCAAGCTAAGGAAAGCACTATATGGACTAAAGCAAGCCCCAAGGGCCTGGAATCAGAGGTTAGTGGATTATTTATCAAGTTGTGGATACAAAGAAAGTGTTGCAGATCCATCACTTTACATGAAGAAGCAAGGAGACAAGACGGTATATATATGCATCTATGTGGACGATTTGATCATCACAGGAAGTGATATTGCAAGTATTAAAGATATCAAATCAAAGCTAGGAAAGGAGTTCAAGATATCTGATCTTGGAACACTAAAATACTTCTTGGGAATAGAGGTAATCTATGCACACAATGGCATCTTCTTGATTCAAAGAAAATACTTGTTGGATGTGCTATACAGGTTTGGTATGAGTGGTTGTAAGCCACTTTCTCAGCCCATGGAGCCCAATACAAAGTTGGTTGCAGGTCAAGGAGAGGCTATACAAGATATTACACTATATAGAAGCATAATTGGTTCATTAATTTATGCTACATTCACTAGACCTGATCTTGCATATGTAGTAGGTGTTCTCTCTCAATTTTTGCATACACCTACTCATGATCATCTTATGGCGGCAAGAAAGGTGCTTCGTTACATCAAGCACACCATCAACCAAGGTCTATTTTACTCATATGATGCTGATCTAAGTGTCAAAGGATATAGTGATGCTGATTGGGCAGGTAGCAAGGATGATCGAAGGAGTACATCGGGTTATGTTTTCATGATAGGTACAAAAGTGATCTCTTGGAGCTCTAAGAAGCAACCCACTATTGCTCTTTCATCCACAGAGGCTGAGTACAGAGGTTTAGCATTGGCTACATGTGAGCTATTATGGCTTAAGAAGCTACTTAAGGACTTGGAAGTGGAAGTGCAGGAGTTTCCTCTTTATGGAGACAACATTTCAAGCATCTATCTAGCTAACAATCCCATGTTTCATGCAAGGAGCAAGCACATAGAGGTTCATTACCACTTCGTTAGAGAAAAGGTGATGGAAAAAGAGCTAGATATAAGGTATGTGAACACTAAAATGCAGGTTGCAGACATGATGACAAAGTTTCTTGAAGGTACAAAGCTTGGAGGATTCAAGGAAGCTATCAACATAAGAGACATAGGCTGAAGCAACAAAGGAAAAGACTTGAGCTTGAGGGGGAGTGTTGAAAGTTTTTCAAGCTCAAGAGTGTGGGAACATGCCCCAAATTGAACCTTCCACATCATCCACAATCAAAGGAGGCTGATTTCCACGAGTTGGAGGCATCAAATCATGCCCATAATGGAAAGAATTTGATTAGAGAAGATTTAGCTCACCTCTTGATGTGATTGGACCTCACTTTTGACATGTATATGCTTTTGATTGGTTAAAGAGGTTAGTATGAGGTCTTTAAAACCTCTAATGAGTTGTATTATGACTTAGAGTCGTGGAAATACGTGCCCAAGCTGCCCCCTTGCTTAAGCACACCCCCTACTAGCTGTTCTCTGCATATTTTGCAGAAATTTCACTTTTACACACTCTATCTATCTAGATGTTTTTGGCAGATCCCCCGGTCTTGTAATTGTTGTTTCTCCTTCATCCGGAATCCATTTGCAATGATTTTTGTCTTGTTGGAAAGCTTATAAGTTCTACTTTGTCTGGTATAAGTCTCAGGTTCAGTGCTTGCACATGTGCAGAGAAATTTCCAGAACAGTGTCTGTCCAATTAGCTCATACTCTGTGAAGAGATCAAGTTATCTGTTTTGTTGCAGCTGGTTGAGGCATCATCCAGTATCTAAATGGAGTGATTTTACTCTCATTTTAAAGCTCTTAAAGTCTAGTTTATGCCTGCAAAATTTCATTTTCATTCTCTGCATATACTCAGAGAAACTTAGAAAATATAGAACCTATGTCTGAAAAATTTCAGGATCCTAGGAGGGTTCATTTGCTTTTGTTGTGCACATAGGAGTGTTTATCCTCCAACACGATCTAGAGTCAATCATTATGGACCCACCATTTGCATCAGATGAAGAATACTTCCATGAAGTAGAATTTCAACCCCAGAGGCATGGAGAGCTTACAAATGAGGTAAGATTAGCAACACATGTGACCCCGAAGGAAGAAGGGAAGAAACGAAAGAAGAGAGAAGTCTCACCAGAAGAGGAAGAATCTTTGTTTGAGGTCCCACAAAATTTTAAGAAGTACGAGATAGACGACAGGAGGGTCATGATAAGAATGCCTAAATGAGAGGCGCAATCAGGAGAGGCCTATGATAACAAAGAAACCACCAAGAAAATAGTAGTGGCCCTAGAAGAAGAAGAGGAGAGATGCACGTACATAGGCCATGACCTAACAGAGGAAGAAGAGCATGCATTAATAGCCTTGCTAAGAGAATACAGAGATGTATTCGCTTGGAGTTACAAGGATTTGAAAGGTGTTGACCCGGACATATGCTCACACACCATCCCCATGACCTCAGATGCTAAACCTCTAAGCAAAAGCCCTACACATATAACGACAATTACGCTGCTAAGATCAAAGAGGAGATAGATAGACTGGTTGAAGCTGGATTTATCTATGAAATTGAGCACACTGAGTGGGTATCCCCCATCGTAGTGGTGCCCAAGAAGAATGGCAAGCTGCGTGTGTGCATTAACTTGAAGAAGGTTAATGCAGCCACAATTCGAGATAACTATCCGCTTCCTATCACAGAACATCTCTTAGAAAGAGTGGCAGGCAAGGAAGTGTACAGCTTCCTTGATGGATTTTCGGGCTACAATCAAGTAGCCATAGCTCCAGAGGATCAGCATAAGACAGCCTTTGCCACAGAATGGGGCATTTTTGCCTTTAGAGTAATGCCATTTGGGCTTACCAATGCACCAGCTACCTTCCAGAGACTAATGTGCCATGTATTTAAGGAGTTCCTGAGGAAAAATTTAGAGGTCTATGTTGATGATCTTTGTGCTCATTCCAACATTAGACAAACCCATATCCCTGAACTCAGACAAATCTTTGACAAATGTAGAGAATATCAAGTCTGCCTAAACCCCGAAAAATGTGTTTTCATGGTCAGGCAAGACAAGATTTTAGGGCACATAGTGTCAAAGAATGGCATATCTACTGACGAAGAGAAAGTGAGAGCTATAGCAGAGCTACCTAGGCCAAAGAATGTGAAGGAAGTACAAGCTTTCATGGGGCATTGTGGTTATTACCGACGATTTATACACATGTATGCTGTCATTGCAAAACCCATGTACGGACTTCTGACTAACTTTGAGTGGACGGATGAATGTGAGAATTCCTTCCAGGAGCTTAAACGAAGATTATGTTCAGCACCAATCTTAACCACACCAGATTGGAACAAGCCATTCCATGTTCACGTGGATGCATCCAATTATGCTATTGGGTGTGTACTCGCGCAACCTACTGGTGAAGGTAATATGGATCTTCCAATTGCCTATGCTAGTAGACAATTGAATGCAGCTGAACGGAATTACACCACTACGGAGAGAGAAGGCTTAGGCATGGTATATGCAGCTAAGAAATTTTGACATTATTTGCTTGCAAACAAGTTTAAATTTTTTACAGACCATCAAGCATTGTTATATCTCGTAAACAAGCCATGCAATACAGGAAGATTAGTAAGATGGTTTCTCTTGCTAATGGAATATGATTTTGAGGTTGTGGTAAGAAAAGGGAGGACTCATTTAAGAGCAGATCACCTTTCTAGGCTCACATCAGGAGAAGCCCCACAAGGAGTATCAGA
Organism: Ceratopteris richardii; assembly: GCA_020310875.1. Taxonomy (NCBI): domain Eukaryota; kingdom Viridiplantae; phylum Streptophyta; class Polypodiopsida; order Polypodiales; family Pteridaceae; genus Ceratopteris; species Ceratopteris richardii. The sequence continues at coordinate 189,571 of MU260152.1, read as the reverse complement.
TGATCTTCCTGATGCTTACTTGTTTAATTTGGAAGTGGTGCCGCAGTGGGCTAAGCCATTGGTGCCAGTATTGACATACGGGCCTAACCATCCAGTGGTAAACACACGGAATAGAGAGGTTGTGAAAGCCCAAAAGTACCACATCATGGCAGGAAGCATGTACAAGCACACAGATCAAGGAATCTTGGCTTGTTGTGTGGAAGAAGATGAGTACGCTAAATGGTTGCAATTAGCACAAGTAGGTGCATTAGAGCAACACTATTCAAGGCAACGAACACTACAAACACTAAGAAGACTCGGAGTACATTGGCCAACTATGGAAGCTGATGTCCAAAGGTTGTGCAAGGAATGCTCAATCTGTTGCACTAAACCACCTGTGGAACACGCCACTCTTATCAGGTATCCATAGTTCCAGATTGGAGTGAACCTCTAGTCTCCTTCCTGAGGACGAAAACATTCCCTCAAGACATGACTCTGGCTAGGAAAAGGAGTTTAGAACAAGAAGCCCATGATTACTCACTCATTGGTGATAATCTATATAAGCGTGGTAAAGATGGGTACCTAAGGCTATGTGTCCATGAAAGTGAATATCTCAAGATCTTGGAAACGGCTCACCAAGGTGTAGCAGGAGGACACTTTGGACCAGATCGGGTGATCAAGGCAATATTATTTGCGGGCTTCTGGTGGCCGACCCTTCACATGGATGCACATACCTATGTGAAACGATGTGATGTCTGTCAGAGAACTCAGTATCCTATACGTAAAGATGAGATGCCACTGAAACCTATGATGGGTGGACGTGCATTCTCTAAGTGGGGAATAGACTTCGTAGGTCCTATTAATCCCCCAGCTAGGGGTTCCCATGCAGAGTATATCATAGTGGCCACGGATTATCTAACAAAATGGGTAGAGGTAAAAGCCACTACGAAGAACGATGCTCAAACAACAACCAAGTTCTTATTCGAGAATGTGTTCACTAGATACGGACTACCTATAGAGCAAGTTAGTGATAGAGGCACTCACTTCTTGAATGAAATTATTGAAAATTTGCTCCAAGAATTCTTGGTAGTACATAAGAAGTCGGCCCCCTATCACCCTCAAGCAAATGGCCAAGCTGAGAGCACCAATAAGATCTTATGCAATGTACAGACGAAATTAGTGAATAATAAACACTCTGATTGGGACAAACAGCTACACCACGCTGTTTGGGCATACCGAGTCGCCTACAAAACGGTACTCCAAGCCACCCCCTTTCAGATGGTATTTGGCCAAAACGCTGTGCTACCATTGGACTTCTTAATACCTACATTGAAAGTAGCACAAGAGCATGAATGGACGGGTCATGAACTCTCCTCTAGACTTTTTGACCTTGAACGATTAGGAGAAACAAGACTGAGAGCAGCTGCAGGGATATATGCAGCTAAGAAACGACAGAAGGCATACTTTGATGCCCATGTGAAGGATAAGGGCTTAAAGGCAGGCGACTTAGTTTTAGTCTACACATTGAAGCAACATGCAAGGAAGCTAGAAAAGAGAGGCTACGGACCTATGATCATCAATAGGATCTCCACGAGTGGGGCAGTACAACTAGCCACTTTAGAGGGTGATGTTCTCCCAAACTATATTAGCGGATGCAGAGTCAAGTTGTATCAGGAACCTCTCACAGAGGAAATGCTAAGTCGACTCAACACTGCTAAGAAACGCAAAGAGGAAGAAAAGCGAATTCGAGAAGAAGCTCAAGCAGAAGCCCTAGAGCGCATATGGATAATGAAATTAAGAAGACAAGGTAGAGAGCACTCTAGGCAAGATGCATATGCAGATCAAGGATATGACGTAGCCATGTGTGAAGTTTCAGGCGTTAGCTCACATAGGATAACTGATCGACGTCCTTTCATAACCTTAGATATAGGACAAGGAAAGAGTGCAAGGACTGTAAGAGCCTTGATTGACTCAGGTGCAGCCACTAGTGGTGTTAAATTGTCTTACTGTCTAGAGTTGCAATTAACTATCAATCCGGTGGAAGCATATCTCATAGGATTGGGAGGCGTGGAAACCCCTTGCATGGGCGAGGTGGAACTTCCCCTCTATATTCATGATGAGGCAATGACAGTTAAAGTACTAGTATGTCAAGATGAGGACCTCACGGAACCCCTTGTCTTGGGTAGACTGGATTTATGACCAAGCAGTCAACTTAAACCTAAGAAGTGGACTTCTTCAGGTATGGGTGAATCAGACTAGAATTACAATTGAGTTAAATAATGGAGCACTCAAGGAACTAGAAAAGGCACAGACTCCTGGTCCCTCCAGGGGTGCACATGAAGTTGACCATGCTGTTCTTGTCCAAGGCTATGTGATGCAGAAGAATGAAGATCTCAAAAAAGGAGTCAGAACCACAACGAAACTCCCTTCTTTTCCAAAGGCCAGAGGGAGGCAACAACCAAAGGTGGATCAAAGGCAGAAGAAGCAGAGTACTACCTATGTCGGAGATCAAAAGTACCTGCGCAGCAAAATGTCTCAGCTAGTGAAACAAGTGTGGGTGCGGAAAGGCGAACACCCGGTTGTACTCAAGCCAACCACACGGGCAAAGCCTCTTATTAGTAACCAACAATACGACACTAATAAGAAGTCTTTCCGAAGTTCTTCTCCTAACGTGAAATCTATTTGGGTGCCCAAGAAGTCGATGAAGGCTAGCCCACAATCAAGACAAATTTGGGTGCCTAAGGCTTGTTTGCGGGCTCAAATAGCTACACCAAGACCACACCCTATACAGCATGATCCATTCACTCGCACTGCCTGCATCCACACGTTTTCAACACTCAGGAACACACCAAGGCCCATGAGCACGAACATAATCACTTGTAAATGGGTCCCTAAAAGGCCTCATTTTCAAGCCGACACACCTATAAAGCTCTCGAGAGTCTCTACGAAACCAAGAGCAAAACCTATCCACTTCATTTGGCAGCCTAAGACTTGTAACAAACCCCCGGACCCCATTTGTAAATCCATGACAACCTACTAACCACATCATTATCACACTACATCATTCCACTTAGCTCTTAGGTCTACCGAACTCCTAACCACACACACACTCGCACCGAGCACTTACTAACCTATTATTCGCTCCCGACCCTCATGTTAATGTTGTAATGGGAACAACAACGGTTCTCTCTTGTCCTGTACAATGTTAACACATGTTTGTATATTCTCACAGAAACAGGCAGCAAGAAGTAACATGGCAGATACGGTAGGAACTAGCTCCCAAGCAGGCACCAGCCCCCAAGTTGTGGACATTGAAAGCCTTCCGGTCGAGGAGGAATTAAAGCAACGACCAGCGACATTAAGGGCATTACATGCCATACCGATTCAGAATCCTCCACAGGGTCACACAATGCCGGTGGGCAAAACCTCACACTGGTTCAGTGACGTTGCGGGACCTCTGGGTGAAGGCACATACATGTGGGAGTCCGAGGTAGAATTCAATGGACGTTGGGGCAGATACCACTTCTTTACCAGGGAGTTCGAAAAGCTACAGAATAACGAAGGACTGAAGCCGATATGGAAGAAGGTTGGGCTCTATGATTATTTCAAGTTCCAACTACCAAAGCCCGATTTTCTAAGGTGCTCATACTTGATTAGCACCCTCACTCCAAGCAAAGACAAAAAAGGATACAGCTCCTTTGTACTCCCATCACTCACAAGGGGCAATGAGCTGAAGCGTTTCTGCTTGACTATCAACTTGGTAAGAGAAGCTCTCGACATGAAAGGTATGCACATTCCTACGGAGAAAGAAACAATGGTCCCCGATAATATGAAGAACAGGAATCTGACGAAGTTAAAGGACATGGTCGCGATGACACCTACGATCGCCATCCATTTACGCATGGTCATGCAACATTTCGCATTCCCCGCACAGGAAAGGTTCACAATGCCTCCCAAAAAGATCTGGTTTAGCCTCTACTTATCAGATGCTTTTGATTTGACAATCAATATGCCCCACTGGATTATTGACCAAATTCATTTGGCTCATCAAAGGTGGTATAAGAAACAAAAATCTGTACTGTATGGATGCTGTGCGCTTACAAGAATTGTGTATAGATGTCTCGCATATGATGTACCGGTGCAAAGGGCTCTCATTTGGACCAGAGCACAGGAGTTTCAACGCAGACTGTGAGCCGCAGGGCCTCCCTCAAAGAAGATGAGAGGCACCGTCCAGATGCCTTGTGCACAAGCCCGCGGTGCAACCCTAACACCTGAAACAACTCCAAGGCTTCCCAGACGAGTACAACCATTTACTATCAGGTTACCCAGGCACAGCACAGATGGCCCTAACCTTGTGTTTCCACCAGTACCTACTGATCTGGAATTTCCTCACGGATTCACTTTGGAAGATCTAACGGATGAAGAAGTTGCCAGAATCATTGAAGCTGTCAATGCGGAAGTCGAAGCAGAGCAGGGTAGTGGACAACAAACGGCTACAGAACAACCCCAGCCAAGACAACCAGAAGTGGTGGAATTGGAGGATGAAGAAGAAGAAGGCCAAGAGGATGAACAGGAAGGATTTTCTGATGAGGAGGCGCATGACTATGAGCAAGAAGTTATACAGGAGCTAGAGGGTGCCCCAGCATATACAAAGGAGTTGAAAAAGCTCTATGAAACCATCAACAGGGTCCAACAACAACATAAGTTATCCCTTGCAGCAGGAAAGGCTATCATGCACCACATCCTTGAGGAGGAAGGAGTTGACGAACAGTATCATGCCACTCTGGATATGATCTCTGATGCCTTAGGAGTACCTGAGGCAGTGCAGACGGCCCTGGCACAATCACGCAGAATGGAAAGAAGATACGGAAGACGTCCCCCACGAACAGGGAAACAAATGAATGTATTAGGATCAGGACCACAGGGCACCCCCACAACCACGGGCACTGCACACACCGCTCACGACACCGAGGAAGCCCATACATCAAGTGCATCTCCATCACCTCCCTTACCACCTTCGCCCCCACACCCGCCACATTCACCTCCCCTTACCAATGTAACAACCACCGTTACCGCCTCCGAGTCCACCGCCATGACTGAAGCACAAATCGCCAATCAACCCACACACCCTCTCAACACCTCCCGTGTATACACCCCCACTAACACTGTAATCCTAACGGCAGCTACTGACATCCCCATTCCCCCACTCACACTTTTGGGCAGTTCACATTCACAACTGCACACAACACTGTACACATTCACCACAATCACTGCACCCACAATTCCACTATTCACAATCACTCCCACTACTGCTTCCACCACGGATTTTATGGACATATCACCCTCCACTGCACCTCTCCCGCCCCCCATATGGCCACAATCTCCCATTCCCCCACCACCCACTTCACCATTTTCCAGCACTGCATTCACACTTCCCTTCCCCTTTCCCTTTCCCTCTGCATTGAACACCCTTACTGCACCCACCCCCATCAATAATGTATTTAATAACATGTATCAGTGCATGTCTCAGTTACAGCAACACTATCAGCACCTCGATGCTCAGCATACAAGTTTGTTCAGGAGTCATGAAGCATTACAAGGAAGATTCATTGACTTAGAGCAAGAGAAGAAACAATTACAACAACAGTTTAGTGCATTGCAAGAACAACATGAGCAATTAGTGGCAAATCCACTGCAGCCAGATGCCGAAGAAAGACAACAAATGGATGATCTGCTACACTCCCAAATCACAGAGAACCTCAAGCTCCGCCGCAACATGGCTCTATTACGGAAGCATATGTCTGCAGCCCTGGAAGAAAATAGACGGCTTCAGACACAAAACGGAGAGAACTTGGAATTAGCCATGGACGGTTCCCCACAAGAAATTGACCCGGAGAGATTTAAGGCCATTCCCTCGGACAATATGCAAATCATATTGGAAACCCATGCTGATCTCCTCGAAGCCCATGCAGCCTTAGAAAAGGAAAGAGACGAACTACGAAGGCAATTGGCAGCTCAACCAGCACCACCCAAAGAAGTCCCAACCACAGCTGACACAACTGACGAAGTAGCAGCGCTCAAAGCACAACTCGAAGAATTACAAAAGAAAGTGCTTGTGTATGAATGCCAACCCTCCCCCTTGGTAGAACCAGAACCTGAAGACCTAGTACCAATCAAAGTAGAGGAAACCTTTGAGGACCCGTACGTTCCGATGCCACCACCTGGAGGCAAGCAAACAGATGAGGGCATGGACACCCTTGAAATAGAGGCTCCGGAATGGATGCAGAAATTGGAAAAAGTGGCCACAACTCATGATGATAGGGTGGCAGTCTAGATAGCATTGATGTCACGCTTAGAAGAGGTGGTCATAAAATCGAACTATTTTAGGAACCTCTCTCATCACAGGTGGATCGGCACCTCCGACGACTTGTATGTTCCTTTTTGTGTCTTAATGGCGGACTATAATGCTGAAATCAAGCACCACACCTCACGGGAATCAACCTCTGCCACACAGTTTGCACCAGACGACATCCCAGAAAGTGCCAAGCAGGGAAATATTTGCCAACCGACTTGGAGAATTCGGCTGCTTGAAACCTACCCGGAAATGAATCGCACAAGGAATAACATGCCCCTGTATATCAAGTACAATCCCTGCTACTGTCCTGTTTTCCGAAGAAGGTCGTGGCCGGAATACACAAAGATGGTGCTGACAACCAAAGGCTGCGAGAAGTGGCTCAACTATGTCTACTTAGCACCACCTAAAGGTCAACCTACCGTAGGGTATATGATATCGACAATTCGGCATTGGGGTTTTTGAGCCGAGGAGTCCTCGAGCTTGAGGAGCCTTAGAAGTAGTTGCTTACCAATTTTCGTATTTTTTAGATCTCGTTTGAGCCCTCAAATAAGCCCTGGAACCTAATTTTTAACTAGGCCGGACACTAGGTCTGAACAGGGTCAAAGCTAGCCAAAAACTATAAAAGGAGCTAGAGAGCTCATTTTTTAGGGTAGATTGTAATTGAACGAACTTGTAAGAGCTTTTTGAAAGTAAACTAAGAACTCCATTGCTTCTCACTCTTTGTCTTGCCGTGTGTGCGCGTGTGTGTGTATGTGTGTGCATGTTTGTGTGCTTCTCACTCACGCACCTGTGCCGCCACTTGCTTGAGGTCTTCATACCATCCTCACGTCTTCCCGGATTGACATTAAAGGAGGTGCTACTCATCATTGAGCTACAAAAGTGCAAGTGATATATGGAATGCTTTGGAGGAGCATTTCCAAAACACCACAAAGTCAAGGAAGGCATCCTTATGGGCAGAGTTTACCACATTCAAGAAGAAGGCCTCTCAATCCATCTCAGACTATGTAACAAGGATGAAGGACGTTGCAGATGCATTAGGAGCAGTTGATGAAGATATTGAGGAGGATAAATTGGTAAGGCAAATCCTTACAGGTTTGAGAGGTGATGAGAAATGGTAGCCATTCATTTTGTCTACTGAATTATCACTTGATCATTTTACTCGTGACTTAAATCAGTTGCTAGGACACATGTTAACCTCTGAGCAGGATGTCAAAAGTGAAAATGATAAAAGTGCAGGTCATGCAATGTATTCAAAGGATAAGAAGAAGAATATCAAAGGAAAGCAACAAGCAAATGAGGATGAAGGTACAACTAGACAAGCTAACTTCCTAAGAGGAAGAGGAGGTGGCAAAGGTAGAGGAAGAGGCAGGAGTAATAAAGATGGAGTCAAAGCTTGCTGGATTTGTGGTAAGACAAATCACTTAGCTAATGATTGTTGGCATAATACTCAGAGCAATGGTGGATATAATCAGAATTTTAATTCAAGAGGAAGAGGTGGTAGAAATCAAAGAGGTTATTTCAAAGGTAGAGGTAGTAGAGGTTACTTTGGAAGAAATGCAGGTAGAGGATTCCAAAGTCAACAATATAACAATACCTACTACAATTATGCTTCAAATCAGAAGGAAGATTCAACATTGATCATGAATGCAACTTGTGAAAGGCAAAGTGAAGATCAAAGAGTCTTCTACATTGACTCAGGATGTAGCAATCATCTGAGTGGTAACATAGCCTTGATGACTGATTTGGAGAATAAGATAACTAATCATGTTGTTCAAACAGGTGACAATACAAAGCATAATGTGAAGTCAATTGGATCAGTGAAGGCTAAGGATGGAAGTACTCTCTTGAGTAAGGTTTTGTATGTTCCTACAATTCCTAAGAATCTGATAAGTGTAGGACAAATTGTTGAAAAAGTTTATGAAGTTAGATTCACTAATGAAGGAGTGTTTGTCGAAGACCCTAGCAATGGGTATAAACAGATTGTTTCAGTGAAGAAAGAAGGAAGATTGTTCACATTGAGGATCCAAGGTAATGTTGGTCATGCCTTGTTCACCTATGGAGAACATAAGATCTCTGAGTTAGATCTTTGGCACAAAAGGCTTGGACATTTTAATGAAAGAGGTATCAAAGATATGGTTAGCAATGGTTCAGTGCTTGGATTGCCTAATGTTGCACGTCAACATATGACATACAGATGTGAGGCATGTCAATTAGGTAAGGCTCATAAGCAATCTTATTCCAAGCATGGTTTTATGTATTCAGAGAAGCTTGAGTTGGAACACACAGATGTGTGGGGACCATCAAAGGATTTCAGTATCAATGGTTCAAGGTACTATGTGATTTATGTTGATGATGCTACCAGATGGATCACTATCTATGCGATTAAAGATAATTCAGAGGTGTTCAATACATTCAAACATTATCATGTGTATGCAGAGAGAATTACAGGTCATAAGTTGAAGAGACTAAGGTCAGATGGAGGGGGAGAGTATTTCTCTAATGAGTTCAGTGATTACTTGTCGAATGCAGGTATCAAAAGGGAAATTACTTGCAGGTACTCTCCTCAACAAAATGGTGTAGCAGAAAGGAGAAAAAGAACTCTTGTTGAGTTTGCAAGATCCATGATGAAGGAGAAAAATTGCCCAAATTACTTGTGGGCTGAGGCTGTAAATACAACTACTTATTTGGTCAATAGGTTACCATGTAAAGCTTTGCAGGGCATGACACCATATGAGGCATGGTGGCCTCATATGGTGTCATGCCTACTCTAGACCATTGCAAGGTATTTGGATGTTTGGCATATGCATATGTGCCATCCCAATTAAGGCACAAATTGGAACCTAAAGCTGAAAAGTATGTATTCATTGGTTATGATGATAAGCAGATGGGATATAGGTTGTGGAGTCCATCCACAAAACAATTCCTTATATCAAAGGATGTTACATTTGATGAGCAAGGTACTTGGTATGCAGGTACAATCAATATTGATGCAGGTGATGAAGAAGTTGTGAATCAAAAGAAAGGTAAATCAAATGTTCAGATATTTGATGAAGAGGAGAATAATGAAGTACAGGTTGAAGTTGAAGAAGTGCCAAGATTTGATCCAGAGTGTGATGAACCAGAAACCTCAAGGAGTGGAGAACTCAGAAGGTCATCAAGACACAAATGGCAACCTACAAGGTATAGCTATGACACTTCTTTTTTGGCTACCAAAGACTATGCTTATATGATAAAGGTAGATGAAGACCCTTCTACATATGAAGAGGCAAAAGGTAAGGAAAATTGGGAGAAAGCTATGCAGGAAGAGTATGATGCATTGATAGAGAATCAGACATGGGATTTGGTTCCTAAACCAAATAGTCAGAAGATCATTGGATGTAAATGGGTTTACAAAACTAAGAGGTATGCAGATGGAAGTGTTTCTAGGTATAGAGCTAGACTTGTTGTGAAAGGGTTTGCTCAGACATATGGTGTAGATTATGATGAGACCTATAGTCCTTTGACAAAGATGACAACCATCAGGACACTTATAGCCATTGCTGCATGTAAAGGTTGGAAATTATGTCAATTAGATGTGAAGAATGCTTTTTTAAATGGTTATATTTCAGATGATGTTTTTATGGAGCAACCACAAGGATTCAGAGATGAAAGGTATCCAGATCATGTGTGCAAGCTCAAGAGAGCTTTGTATGGCTTGAAGCAGGCCCCAAGGGCATGTAATTATAGACTTGTGAAGCTCTTGAAAGAACTTGGATTTCAAGTATCTAAAGCAGATAGTAGCTTGCTTGTCAAAGCAAGTGATGATGGGTTCATTTACATGTGCATATATGTTGATGATATAATTCTTACGGGTACAGATGAGAAAGGCATTCAAAGCCTAAAGAAGCAAATGGAGAAAGAGTTCAAAATCAGTGACTTGGGAGACTTGTCATATTTCTTGGGCATGGAGATCTCATACGCTCAACATGGAATGTATGTAACTCAAGAAAGGTATTTGAGAAACTTGTTGATCAAGTTTAAGATGAATGATTGCAGGTTAGCACCTACTCCAATGGAGGTGAATCACAAATTAAGCAGATATGGAGGAGAAGAGTTCAAGGACATGAAGCTTTATCAAAGTTTAATTGGTAGTCTAAGCTATGCTACATTAACTAGACCTGACTTGTCATATGCAGTTGGGGTATTGTCTCACTTCATGCATTGCCCTAGGAAAGAACTTTGGATTGCAGGTGAAAGAGTGTTGAGGTACATTAAGGGTACACTCAAAGAAGGTTTGTATTATGGTTTTACATCAGATACAAACATCAAGATTTATAGTGATACAGATTGGGCAGGTAATCCTGATTATAGGAGATCAACATATGGATACTTGTGTTATGTGGGAGATGAGTTAATTTCTTGGTGTTCAAAGAAGCAACACACAGTTGCTTTATCATCTACAGAAGCAAAGTACAAAGGTATGGTGGAAGCTGCAAAGGAAGTGATATGGCTAAAGACTCTCATGAAGAGTTTTGATATCATACAAAGTACACCTACTATTGATGGAGATAACATGAGTTCATTGTATTTAGCTGCTAATCCTGTTTTTCATGCCAGGACCAAACATATTGAGATTCAGTATCATTTTGTAAGAGAGAAGGTGATGGATAAAGAGATTGAAGTAATACATACTTCAATAGAAGATCAAATAGCTGATATGCTAACCAAAAGCTTGAATGGACCAAAGCTACAGAGATTCAAAGACATGGCAGGTATAAAGAAGATAGAGAAAACCTCAATTGATGATTGAGGGGGAGCTGTTGGTACAGGGCAATTAACAATTGAAGGTTTGGGTGAATAATTGAAGTCAAGGACTGAAGAAAAGACCAAGTTATGAAGCATGAAGGAAGTGCATATTCAAGAGATGAAGATGTGTACACATACGTACATTAATTTAGAGACAGTTCATATATATCTTTTGTATGGTCATAAGCTTGTACATATATGGCTATATATATAACTAAAAAGTCGGGGCAAAAATGGGAGAGCATGTGAATAGAGAAATTGGTAGTTGTATGAGTCATTATACATCTTAGAAGTGAGAAGAATCTCTCTCATCACTCAGTTGTAAAATTCCTTCAGGAATGAAAGAAAATTGCGCTCGATGTTTCTGTGCATTCTCCTTCTGTGCTTGATCATTTCAAAAATTCTTTTGTAGACATCTAAGTCTATAGCAAATGAGTCTATGGTTAAAGTTTGAGAGCCTAATTGTAAACAGGCTGTGAGAATTATGAGTAGGAACATTCATATGTGAAGAAGTGTTCACTGTTTCCTGAAACAGGTGCAATCTCGATGGTCAATGATTTGATCATTTCTTAGTGCACAGGTTAAAGTTTTGCATGAATAAGGAGTCAAAATTTAAGTTGGAAGGTAAGCCATCTATGGCTAAAAGCATTTGTATAAATGGGGTCTAGATTAAGAGAACCAAGTGTTAGAAGTTACAGGTGTCTGAATCGACTTCTCAGAAGAGCAGTTTTAGACATAGGTGACTTGTTAAGTTCATTTCTCAAGATCTACTAAATCTTTTGGAATGATTTAACTTGGAGAAGGTGCGCAAACTATAGGCGACACCTTGTGCAAAGTTTCATAAAAAACTTTACACAATTGATAAGTTAATGAGATATGTGCAACAGACTTTCTGTGTAGTCATCTCCTTCACAGATTTTTCAAAATCTTTATAATTGATCTTTGATCCTCT
>MU260152.1:147500-170000 GCA_020310875.1 Ceratopteris richardii | reverse complement strand
ATATATAGGCAAATGTTTACAAGCTCATAACTAATCAAAGGCATAAGTGAGCTAACTTCAAAATAATGTACATATGTGTATACATCTTCATCTTTTGAATATGCACTTCCTTCATGCTTGATAACTTGGTCTTTTCTTCAGTCCTTAACTTCAATTTTTCACCAAAACTTCAATTGTTGATTTGCCTGCACCAACAACTCCCCCTCAATCATCAATTGAGGTTTTCTCTATCTTCTTTATGCCTTGCATGTCTTTAAATCTTTGTAGCTTTGGTCCATCCAAGCTTTTGGTTAGCATATCAGCTATCTGATCTTTTGTTGAAGTATGTATGACTTCAATCTCTTTATCCATCACCTTCTCTCTTAGAAAGTGATACTGAATCTCAATGTGTTTGGTCCTCACATGAAAAACAAGATTAGCAGCTAAATACAATGAACTCATGTTATCTCCATGAATAGTGGGTATACTCTAAGTAATATCAAAACTCTTCATGAGAGTCTTGAGCCATATTACTTCCTTTGCAGCTTCCACCATACCTTGATACTCTGCTTCTGTAGATGACAAAGCAACTGTGTGTTGCTTCTTTGAACACCATGAAATTAACTTATCTCCCACATAACACAAGTATCCATATGTTGATCTTCTATCATCTGGATTACCTGCCCAATCTGCATCACTATATATCTTGATGTTTGTATTTGATGTAAAACCATAATACAAACCTTCTTTGAGTGTACCCTTAATGTACCTCAACACTCTTTGACCTGCAATCCAATGTTCTTTCCTAGGACCATGCATGAATTGAGACAATATTCCAACTGCATATGACAAGTCAGGCCTAGTCAAAGTAGCATAGATCAAACTACCAACCAAACTTTGATATAGCTTCATGTCCTTGAACTCTTCTCCTCCATATCTGTTCAATTTGTGATTCACTTCCATTGGAGTAGGTGCTACCCTACAATCATTCATTTTAAACTTGATCAACAAGTTTTTCAAATACCTTTCTTAAGTTACATACACTCCATGTTGAGTGTATGAGATCTCCATGCCCAAGAAATATGAAAAATCTCCCAAGTCACTGATCTTGAACTCTTTCTCCATTTGCTTCTTTAGGCTTTGAATGCATTTCTCATCTGTTCCTGTAAGAATTATATCATCAACATATATGCACATGTAAATGAACCCATTATCACTTGCTTTTTTAACAAGCAAGCTACTATCTGCTTTAGATACTTGGAAACCAAGTTCTTTCAAGAACTTCACAAGTCTATAATTCGATGCCCTTGGGGCCTGCTTCAAGCCATACAAATCTCTCTTGAGCTTGCACACATGATCTGGATACCTTCCATCTCTGAATCCTTGTGGTTGCTCCATGAAAACATCATCTAAAATATAACCATTTAGAAAAGCATTCTTCACATCTAGTTGACATAACTTCCAACCTTTACATGCACCAACAGCTATGAGTGTCCTGATGGTTGTCATCTTTGCCATAAGACTATAGGTCTCATCATAATCTATACCATATGTCTGAGCAAAACCCTTCACAACAAGTCTAGCTTTATACCTAGACACACTTCCATCTGCAAACCTCTTTGTCTTGTAGACCCATTTACATCCAATGATCTTCTGACTATTTGGTTTAGGAACCAAATCCCAAGTCTCATTCTCCATCAATGCATCATACTCTTCTTGCATAGCTTTCTCCCAATTTTCCTTACCTTTTGCCTCTTCATATGTAGAAGGGTCTTCATCTGCCTTTATTATATAAGCATAATCTTTGGTAGCCAAAAAAGAAGTGTCATAGCTATACCTTGTAGGTTGCCATTTGTGTCTTGATGACCTTCTAAGTTCTCCACTTCTTGAGGTTTCTGGCTCATCACACTCTGGATCAAATCTTGGCACTTCTTCAACTTCAACCTGTACTTCATTGTTCTCCTCTTCATCAAATATCTAAACCTTTGATTTACCTTTCTTCTGATTCATAACTTCTTCATCACCTGCATAAATATTGATTGTACCTGCATACCAAGTACCTTGCTCATCAAATGTAACATCCTTTAACACTAGGAATTGTTTTGTGTATGGACTCCACAACCTATATCCCATCTGCTTATCATCATATCCAATAAACACATACTTTTCAGCTTTAGGTTCCAATTTGTGCCTTAATTGAGATGGCACATATGCTTATGCCAAACATCCAAATACTTTGCAATGATCTAGAGTAGGTCTCTTACCCCACCATGCCTCATATGGTGTCATACCCTGCAAAGCTTTACATGGTAACCTATTAACCAAATAAGTAGCTGTATTTACAGCCTCAGCCCACAAATAATTTGGGCAATTTTTCTCCTTCATCATGGATCTTGCAAACTCAACAAGAGTTCTATTCCTCCTTTCTGCTACACCATTTTGTTGAGGAGAGTACGTGCAAGTAATTTCCCTTTTTATACCTGCATTCCATAAGTAATCACTGAACTCATTAGAGAAATACTCTCCCCCTCCATCTGACCTTAGTCTCTTCAACTTATGACCTGTAATTCTCTCTGCATACACATGATAATGTTTGAATGTATTGAATACCTCTGACTTATCTTTTATCACATAGATAGTGATCCATCTGGTAGCATCATCAACATAAATCACATAATACCTTGAGCCATTGATACTGAAATCCTTTGATGGTCCCCACACATCTGTGTGTACCAATTCAAGCTTCTCTGAATACATAAAACCATGCTTGGAATAAGATTGCTTATGAGCCTTACCGAATTGACATGCCTCACATCTGTATGTCATATGTTGACCTGCAACATTAGGCAATCCAAGCATTGAAGCATTATTAACCATATCTTTGATACCTCTTTGATTAAAATGTCCAAGCCTTTTGTGCCAAAGATCTAACTCAGAGATCTTATATCCTCCATAAGTGAACAAGGCATGACCGACATTCCCTTGGATCTTCAATGTGAACAATCTTCCTTCTTTCTTCCCTGAAACAAATTGTTTATACCCATTGCTAGGATCTTCCACAAACACTCCTTCATTAGTGAACCTAACTTCATAACCTTTTTCAACAATTTGGCCTACACTTATCAGATTCTTAGGAATTGTAGGAACATACAAAACCTTACTCAAGAGAGTACTACCATCCTTGGCCTTCACTGATCCAATTGACTTCACATTGTGCTTTGTATTGTCACCTGTTTGAACTACATGATTAGTTATCTTATTCTCCAAATAAGTCATCAAAGCTATGTTACCACTCAGGTGATTGCTACACCCTGAGTCAATGTAGAAGACTCTTTGGTCTTCACTTTGCCTTTCACAAGTTGCATTCATTAATGTTGAATCCTCCTTCTGATATGAAGCATAATTGTAGTAGGTATTGTTGTATTGTTGACTTTGGAATCCTATACCTGCATTTCTTCCAAAATAACCTCTACTAACTCTACCTCTAAAATTACCTCTTTGCTTCCTACCACCTCTTCCTCTTGAATTAAAATTCTGATTATATCCACCATTACTCTGAGTATTATGCCAACAATCATTAGCTAAGTGATTTGTCTTATCACAAATCCAGCAAGCTTTGACTCCATCTTTATTACTCCTGCCTCTTCCTCTACCTTTGCCACCTCCTCTTCCTCTTAGGAAGTTGGCTTGGCTAGTTGTAACTTCATCTTCATTTGCTTGTTGCTTCCCTTTGATATTCTTCTTCTTATCCTTTGAATACATTGCTTGACCTTCACTCTTATAACTTTCACCTTTGATATCCTGCTCAAATGTTAGCATATGTCCTAGCAACTGATTTAAATCAGGAGTGAAATGATCAATAATGCAGTAGACAAAATGAATGGCTTCTATTTGTCATCACCTCTCAAACCTGTGAGGATTTGCCTTACCAATTTATCCTCCTCAATGTCTTCATCAACTGCTCCTAATGCATCTGCAATGTCCATCCTTGTTACATAATCTGAGATGGATTGAGAGGCCTTCTTCTTGAATGTGGTAAATTCTACCCACAAGGATGCCTTCCTAGACTTTGTGGTGTTTTGAAAATGCTCCTCCAAAGAATTCCATACGTCACTTGCACTTTTAAGACCTCTAATGTGAGGTAGCAAGTAGTCATTAACTGCCATGTAAATAATGCTCCTGGCTTGAGCATCTTTCTTCATCCAAGTCTTCAAATCTGATAATTCTTCCCTAGTTGGAACACTAGGATCTCTGAACTGAGGCTTTTCTTCTTCACCTGTGATGTATCCTATCAAATCTTTGCTCATAAGGTGAGCTTCCATCCTCATTGACCATGCTGGATAGTTCTCTCTATCCAACTTCCATCCTTTCTTCACCTGTGTATTGAATTCTTAAAACTTTATGAGTAATAGATGTACCTTTACTTCGAGTGATACTCCTTTTGTATTCCTTGATGTCGTTTGGCCTCCTTCTCAAGCTTTGCTCTCAAGCTTTCACCTTCTGAATCTTTAATTGTTGAATTCTTTATGTCTGCAGCAGTCGGGGTTCTCCTTCCTTCAATTTTGATACTTCCTGCTCTGCTACCACTAATGGAGAGTGTTAATATCCAAGAGAACAAGCTACTCTTGAATTTAGAGCACCTCTATATCAAGAGTAACTAAAAACCTTCACTAATTTGGAGGCACAATAAAAATTTTGGATAAACTGTGAAGAAGAAGACTCTACAGAAAGTCTGCTGCATATATCTCTCTCATTGACTTATCAAATGTGTAAAGTTTTTTATAAAACTTTGCACAATGTATTGTATATAGTTTGCACACCTTCTCCAAGTTAAAACACTTCAAAAGACTTAGTAGATATCGAGAAATGAATTTAACAAGTCACCTATGTCTAAAACTGTTCTTTTGAGAAGTCGATTCAGACACCTATAACTTCTAACACTTGGTTCTCTCAATCTAGAACCCGTTTATGCAAATGCTTTTAGCCACAGGTAGCTTACCTTCCAAGTTAAAGATTGAGTGCTTCTTGCTCAAAACTTTACACTCTGGAAGGAGAATTGACCAAAACATTAGCATCAAATTTTGCACCTCCTGCAACTTCTCTTCTGTTTGTTATTGATCTTTGGAGTTGTCCTCTCCAATCATTTAGCATAAAGAATTAACAATAAATCTTTATTTTGTCAATCCTGGAAGTATTCAAGAGACCACAGCCCCTTCTAGATGATAGAATCCAAGAAATAAGAGAATAATGGCTGAATTTCTGAGAATGGTGAAAATGAAGAGGAATTTCTAGGGTTTGGATTATCTTTAGCAAATCTCCACCATTTTCCACAATCTTGGTGTCTAATACATGCTATTTCATCAGCAGAACACAATTATGAAGTCAAAACTCAAAAATATTACCTGTACCATACAGACGAGACAATCGCGATTCTGTGAAAACAGACGATTTTCATCTCCAGCACCTTTCTTCATCAACTTATCACTCAACACATCAATATTCAGCCCTCTTCATACACATTCAACATAATTACACAATAGAAGCTCAAAAATCTCCATGGATACACAAAGAATAGACTCAACAAATCAATGAAACCACACAAAGAGGAGAAAACATGATTTTCAGCAGGAAACTCTTTCTCTATTCACTTGGATAGCATGTAAACAAATGATTAACCAACCCCCTCATAATAGAGGAAATTATCTTATATACATTTTCAAGTGTCCCTTTTCACACTTGAATTTTGGTCCTTTCCTCTATTATTCTAAAAATATGCTATGTAGGAGTTTCCAAAAATTCTAGAAAAATTACATAAGATTCTATCCTACGTAAGGAAGACTCTTCCTTATTTTTACATCAGTTGCATAAATATTTTTACAAGTTTTTGTCATTCTACAATTATTTTTCATCCAAAAGGCTTCAAAAAATACATCTTCTAACATCCTTCCCCTCCTAAATCTTTTGGCTCCTGACAAAAGACTTTCCTGCCCTTCTGTGCTGATTGCTTTTCTTCACTTTTTCTTTCTTTGATAGACTTGTGACAACAAATCATGACTTTTCCTTTCTGTAATGTTTAGGTTATTGACCACTTCAAACAATGCCTTTCTCCACTGTACTGTAGCTTCTCGTTTATCAATGACGTCCTTCTTCAAGTACTCTGTATAGGCGGCTTCATATGCTGTGAGCCTGGACTTAGTAACAACTGACAAATTTCCAAAAATCTTAGATTCTCTTTCAAAAAACCCGTAATCAAATGCATCTTCAAAAATTTGTAAGTAATGACTGCCCAAAAATATCTCTGCTGTAATATGCCATTAAACAGATTCTATCAGGTGTTTTGCTAAGATCAAACAATAATGCATCTGTTGGAGAATTGAATCCAATGTAATTTAATGTTCTAATATCTGTATCGGTGTATGTTTCTATACAGGCCGAAATTAATCTCATTATTCTGATAAGTAGAATGCATGCAGGGTCGTTTACATCTTTGTATGTAGCTATAACAGACTCAGCTGTATTCACCATGTAGTTTTTTGTAGGCCATGTGCCTGCCTTTGGACCGGCTATTTTTGGGAAATTCAACCATTTAGGTGGGATTTGACCTTCTCTCCGTCTTTCCCAAAAAATTTTCCATTCTCTCCTTCTTGCCACTGGACAGTAAGCTGGATTAATTTTCAAGTGAGGAGGTGCCTCCTTCCAAATTTTCCTACATTCTTTATTTGCATCCAACCATTTGTTCCTCCACTTTGGATTGGCTCTTTCAAATAATTCTTTAGTCACATTGATATCCTCTTCATACTCTAGATATTTATTTGGAGGTAGCCCAACTCTAGCCAACTGATAGTTCTTGATACTCTCCATGATCATACAAAAAGGTATACCCAATCATCTGCGGCCCAATGATGTTGGTCTGGATTAATCCCCTTATTCAATGCAAATGTGACAATTTGATCTTCATATTCATCATGCATTTTCCTGATAAACTCCATTCTGGAATCTCTATTTGTCAGCAAATTTTTTACAAATTCTTCTGAATATTCTCCCTCTGGTCTTTTATTTGCTGGTTCACTGCCATGTTGTATTCCATCATTATTTTCGACCTCATATTCTTTTGTATATGTGGTCTCTACAGGTGTTTCTTCCTGAACTTGTGGCTTATCCAGATTTTTCTGTAATTCCTCTATTGTCAACATCAGACTTCCATTCTGTTTTGCCCATAACTCTCTTTCTTTTATCCATTCATTCTTTTCCTTTTCCCTCCTTGTCTGCCAATCACTTCTTTCTTTTTCCATATCTATGTGCAACTTATTATATCCTCTCATTGATGTAGCAGCATGTATACTTGCCTGCTTCTCTAGTTCCTTGGCTTCTTTCAATTCTATCTGTAATCTCTTAATCTCTTTGTGTAATTCTTCCTTTTCTTCCTCTGTCATCTGAGCTGTCTGACTTTCATCCTTTATTTGACCTTCCTCCAATAATAGCTTATTGATTTCCTCATTTGCTTTAGTCAAAATCTGATAAGAAGTCTGCAAGGTTCTATATCTCCCTTCAATTTTTCTCAGCTCCATTTCCAGTTTATTATTCTGCTCTGTTAGTTTTACACTCTTTTCTTCTAGATATTGAATCTTATTTTGTTTTTGCACTTCTAACTCTTCCAAAACAATTATTCTGTTTGTAAATTCCTCATTTTTCTCTTGCACCTTCCTTAGTTGTTCTGACATTTGTTCCTTCTCCCTTTTGTGCTCTTTAATAATCATACTGCCTTTCTCAAATTCAGACTCTGCTACCATTCCTGAAATGATCATGCTCCTGCTTGAAGGTCTGAACTGTTCAATGTTATTCATAATAATCTGATAAGCTGATCTTATATTCTTGGGTATTCTTCCCGATCCCCCTTCCATTTCCATTTGTTTAGCTTCTATTTGTTTGTCTTCTTTGCATTCATCCTTCTCTTCCTCTTCTTCTTCTTCATATTCTAAATCCTTGGCCTGGTGTTCCTCATTGCCTGGATGAGTCTCCAATGTTTCTGGATCTGCCATGTCTTCTTCATGTTCAAAAATCTGAGCACCCAGATTCTTCAGCTCTAAGACATCTGTAGTCAGCTTTATTCCCTGTACCTTTATGTTCTCCATCACCTGTTGCTTCTCTTCAGAGAGGTGTCCTTCCTTTATTTGTACCTCCTTTTCATGGATTGGGGTTTCCTGAACCAAAGTATATTCAATTTCCTCAACAGAGTTTACTTGACCTTTACCTGTTTGCTCTTTCTGTCCTTTCTTTTCCTGGACTAGAACTGATTCAGTCTCCTCAAAAATTTTGACCTGATCATTACTTTTTTGTTCTTTGTGTTCTTCTTCCTGCTCATCAATTTCCATGAGATCCATTGCTCCCTCTTGTTCTTGATCTTCATTGGTTGTAAATTCTTCATTATTCCTCAAATCATGAAGTACATCTTTTATACTTTGGATAATTTCCTTTTCCACTACTCCTCCTGTGACTTCTTGAATATTGTTTTTCACTACTGTTTCCTCTTCTTCCTGAGTTTGATCTTGATCTGCACGTTTTTTATTTATAACTGGACTGCTTATCTGTGCTTTTTTGGCTATTTCTGATATGCTCTCATCTAATTTGAAGTAGGTTTGTGAGGGTTTTATCCATACTGATTTTATTCCTGTATGCACCAGCCCACAACTGACTTCTTCTCTTATTTCACTTTCTTGTTCTATCATAAATGCTTTTCCTTTCATCAACCTTCTTTCATCTTCAGAACTGAGCTGTTTCACTGCCTGTTCCTGCATCTGCTTCTCCTGAGACTTCTTCTTCAACTCTTCGGGTGTTTTCTGTTTCTCAGGGGCCTGTGTAATCACATTAGGAGTATTTGGTATTGATAAATTCAGACTCTTTAATAAAAAACTCTCAATATCACTTTCAGAATCAGAGGAAAAATGTGAAGGTCCTCCTATTTTTGGTTCTTTCAGTCTTGATGCTTCTACCACAGTGGATTGCTTCTGTGTTTCTTCCACTATCACTTCCTCCATTTCTTTTGTGATTACCGTTTCCACTACTGATTTTCCCTTTCCCTTCTTGATCAACTTCTTCTTTTGCACTGGTTTCTTTGGAACCTTCTTTTTTACAACAATAGTGGTTCTAGTTTCTGGAGGTCCTTGCAATTCTTTGACGTAAGCTAGCAACTCAACTTCCTTTCTAACAAACACCTCTTCTGTTTCAGCTGCCATCATCTGATCATGAAGTGCTTCATAATGCTTTACCTTCTCTTGAACCCAATCTGTAGCCTTGCATGAATAATCTTCCAGCATCTTCTAATATTGTGCCTCATACATTGCTCTTTTGTTATTTCCTTGAGTTAGATAAGTATATAATTGTTCTTTGCTTGTTTGTGGTGGATGAGGATCACTAGAGGATTGGACCTGCTTTTGCGCCTCTTCATGTTCTTCTTTTGTAGCTTCATCCATCTCTAGTTCAACCTTTCTTGGGTCCAACCTCCTTTTCTTTACAGGAATCACTTCCTCAGATATTACCTTTCTTTTCATCCCTGTTCCCCTCATACGGGTTTGTCCTTCTATTTCCCTCAGAGCCATTTTCCTTGGAGGACTCTTGATTCCTGACATAAAATTTCTAAAATATTGTGCTTCTGGAGCCAGTTTCAACTGATCTTCCATTCCTAGGACATGATAAATGATCCTGGTCAAAAACTGGGCTCCATTCATGAATTTCTTATGTTCCCAGTGTTTTGTTGCTTCTTTCAGCTGTTCATGGATGTATGGTGTCACATCCATTACTCCAAAGGGTTTGGTTCTGTCCTTGTTGTTGAACATCAACAGTGTAACAGACTTATGTGGCATGGTATACCTTGGTAGCTTTGGAAAGCAAAAATATTGTAAGAACATCCTTGTGGCATATTCCTCATTCTCTCTTCCTTTGAAATCAGTGAATTTTGTATACCCTGTATAAGTTTCCTTATTCTTCTTTACAAAGCTGGGATCAAGCTTAGTTCCCATAGGGTAGAATTGTAATGCTGCTCTAATATGTTCTGCTTTGATAGTGATACCCACCTCCTGATTATCCTTGTTCTTGACTTTGCACCGGAAATAAGCATCATTCCCTTTTCCTATTTCCAGCAAACTGCTCATTACTTGTGCCACTCTTTCAAAATCAATGAAGAAGATGGGTTCTTCCAATAATTTTTGCAACCCTACTGCCTTCCATCTTTTCATATTGACAACAACTCTTTGGAACCTGTAGAACTCCTGACACAACATTGTATATTTATATCCTCCTACTCCCACTATGAATACGTGCTGACTAATTATGCTTAAGGTCTCCTTGAGTTCCTTCACCACCTTCTCAACTTCTGGAATTTCTGGCTCTTCATCTGACTCTAGGTCCACCTGTTCTTCCACAGCTTCACTGTCTAGGAACCAATGACCTCTTGATAGAGTGACTGATTCTGCCTTGAAGTCATGAATTGCTAACTCCTTTGCATTCACCATTCTGAGAAAAATAAAATGCACAAAGAAAAACTCCACCCACATAAGTCACAAGAAATCAAAGAGTAATATTTATTTGAGATGTCATGACATAAGAATGAAAATAAAATCCAAAATAAATTCTGTTTCTTCGGAAAGACTCAAAAAGTGATCATTACAGGTGTAGCAAGATGTCTAGTGCAGTCCCTTTTCCTAACAACTCTTTTGGAGAAAAACAAAACATTTATCAATGATAGAGAAAAAAAATTAATTAATAAAAAATAAATAGAACTCTACTACTCTTCTACCTAGATCTTGCTTTGTGCTATATAATTTTTGTAAAAAAGAAGGAAAAATAAACACTTTTTCTCAACTTTTCTTTCTCTCTTTTTTTTTAATAATATATATATATATATATATATAATAATAAATTTTTTTCTATTTCTTTTCTTCCCCTCCTAATTCTCTTTTTTTAGAAAAGAGAATCAAGTCAAATATTTTTGTCATAATTTTTCAACATGTTATGATTTTCTAAATACAGATTAAATATGGATTATCTTTTTTCCATTGGAACAACTCTGATTTTTTGACCCAATACTTCCTGACTCTAATTGTTCTGGTTTCAGGCAAACAACCATTCCCTTCAGATAAGCATTTTGTAGGATTTTTTGGTCTCCAAATCCATTTTGTCCTCGATTTCTGTTTTGATGAGCAGACCTCCTGTAGACTTTGATTCCATGTGCTTCTTGTTCTGATGTTTTGATGCTTTAGACAATGCCATGATTGCCACTTTCTTCCTATCTCTCCACCCTTCTTTGTTCTTCCAATCCTTTACTGATTTTGGTTATATGAAGCTTGATCATTTAACATTTGTATTGGTAATGTCTGTGTATCTTCAAATGCAAAAGTGAATCCTTCCAGGTGTATATCATGAACATCTGATTGAATTTCCTGTTCTTCATTACTCAATAAAAATATTAACAACCTTTTGTCATTTATGTTCAATTTAAGCTTCATTTTTTCAAAATCCAAAATCACTTTACCTTGTTGGAGCCATGGTTGACCTAAAATCACTTTTTCAGACATCAAATGATCTGGCCATTCTTCACAGTCTATTTTCATATATTCTTCATTAAACCTAACTTCAATAGACAGTGAAGACATGCTCTGTACTATTTGACCTTCCAAAGTTTTGATTAAGGTTCTACTTTTAGTTCTTTTTATGTTAAATTTACTTACCAAAGCTGAACTAATCAGATTTACTTGTGCTCCATAATCTATCAAAACCCTAATGCTTTCATTTTGAAAATCCATTTTCATCACTGGCACATGTTCTTTTGGTTTTAGAGGAGTTTCACACAGACAGACTTCCCTAAGCTCTTTGATTTTTCTTATTCTTTCCATAGCTTCCTGTTGAGCCTCTTTTCTAATGTCTTCCTCTTCTCTTTTCCTGTTTTTAGCTTGTTGCAACCTTCTCCATTCATCAAAAGTTAATGGGCAATCATACCTCTTAACTCTACATCCACTTATGAAGTTTGGCATGATTTCTCCGTCTATGTTAGCTAATTGAATGGCTCCACTGTTGCTTATCTGATGTATAATATACGGTCCATGTCCTTTTTCCTGGAACTTTTTCTGATGGTTCTCTGACTGTGTAAGCCAAAACTAGATCTCCTTCCTATAGATCATTTTCTTTTATGTGAACATCATGATAAGCTTTTTGCCTTTTCTTGTCCACATATATACTCATAATGGCTTGGAGTCTAGATGCTCCCAATTTTTCCAATTCTATTACTCTCTCTGATAGTTCATGTCGAGTCCAATTGTAGTGACTTCCTACTTTTAATGTTGGAATAAGGAATTCCATAGGTAAAACTGCATTTTTTCCATATACTGGATTGAATGGTGTGTTTCCTATTGCAGTTTTATAAGCCACTCTATAAGCCCATAGGACATGATTAAGTTGTAAATCCCAATCATTCATGTTTGTGTTTACTAGTTTTGATAGTACAGTACAAAGTACTTTATTAGTACTTTCTGCTAACCCATTGGCTTGTGGGTGATATGGAGCTAACTTTCTATGACTGATCAGGAAATATTCAGTGGTGTTTTCTATGATTTGGTTTACAAAATGGGTCCCCCTATCACTAACTAATTCAATTGGAAGTCAAAATCTGGTGATAATATTTTCATATAGGAATCTGGCAGTAGTATGAGCATCATTCCTTCTTGTGGCTTTGGCCTCAGCCCACTTTGTCAGGTAGTCTGTAGCCACTATGATGTATTCAGCATGGGATTGTTTTGCTGGAGGATGTATAGGTCCAATGAAATCCAACCCCCATTTACTAAAGGCTCTAGCTGAAATTAATGGAACTAATGGCATATCATTTCTTTTATTTGGTTGACTCACCCTCTGACAGACATCACACCTTTTTACATATGTTCTTGCATCCGGAAATAGTGTTGGCCACCAAAAGCCAGAATATAAAATGAGTTTAGCAGTTCTATCACTTGAGAAGTATCCTCTTGCCACTCCAGAATGTGCCATTTCCAACATTTCCAGATATTTATTCTCAGGAACACAAATTCTTAGGTATCCATCCATTCCTCTCTTATACAACTGTTCTCCTATCAATTGATATTCTTCAGAGATTACTTGTAGATTTTTTGAATCTGTACCAGCTATCACTTGTTTTCCTTTCTTCTTCTTTTTCAATTCTTCAATGATATTTTCACTCCAATTTGGATTTTTCTGGAACCAATATAGAGTTATGAATTCTGAATCTTGCAATATTTTGCACGTCTTGCAATTAGCAATGTATTTTGTTACATCTTGAATCTTATTAGGCCAATGTACCCCCATCCTATTGAGATTACTTAGGGTGACTACCCTAGAAGCATGAGTGCAAGGATTCCAATGATGAGCTCTCCTCAGATATTCTTGTTGCTCCTCCTCAGGAGTGCAATATTCCAATATGCCTGTGTGGTTGAGATGGTACAAATGCCCAGCTAGTAATATAAAGTTTCTGCTTTGTAACACTAAGTGTGCATTGTTCCCAATTGTTCTGCAAGGTCCCATGGTTAATAATGGTACTAAAGTCATGGCCCACTCAAGAACAGTCTCTACTTTGAACAAATAAGTGTCTGGCAAGTTGTCATCTAAAGGTGAACTGGGTTCTTTAGACTGAATTCTAGATAAATGATCTTCTCTCAAGTGTGTTTTCCCTTGTCTGACCACCACTTCAAACTCAAATTCCATTAGCAGAAGAAACCATCTGACTATTCTCCCAATGTGACAAGGTTTATTTACCAAATATAATAAAGCTTGATGGTCTACAAAAAACTTAAACTTGTTGGCCAAAAGGTAATGTCTGTATTTTTTTACAGCAAATACCATGCCCAATCCCTCTCTTTCAGTGGTTGTGTAGGTGTACAAATTTCCTATAGTACCCACAATGTCCCATGAAAGTTTGAAGTTCCTTTACACTTGTAGGTCTTGGAAGCTCTACTATGGCCTTTATTTTCTTCTCATCAGTTGAAATTCCATTTTTAGAGACTATGTGACCTAACATTCTTCCTTGTCTTACAAAGAATACACACTTTTCTGGATTTAAACATACTCTGTAGGTTCTGCATTTCCTGAATATATTTTCTAAATCCTGCAAGTGATCTTGTCTTTTTAATGAAAAAGTACAAAGATCATCTACATAAATTTCCATTACATTCCTCAGGAACTCTTTGAAGATATGACACATCAACCTCTGAAAAGTTGTTGGAGCATTGGTTAACCCAAAGGGCATAACCCTAAAAGCATAAATTCCCCATTCTGTGGAAAAGGCAGTTTTATGTTGGTCTTCCAATGCTATAGGAACTTGGTTGTATCCTGAAAAACCATCTAAAAAACTATAAACCTCCTTCCCTATAACTCTTTCTAGAAGATGATCTGTTATAGGCAGTGGATAATTATCTCTTATCGTTGCTGCATTTACCTTTTTCAAGTTAATGCATACCCTAAGTTTCCCATTCTTCTTTGGTACCACAACTATAGGAGATATCCATTCTGTATACTCAATTTCATAGATGAAATTGGCAGCTAATAGCTTGTCAATTTCTTCCTTTATTTTAGCAGAGTATTTATCATTGAATGTGTAATGTCTCTGTTTGCTAGGTTTTGCCTCAGGTGTAATAGGAATCTTATGCTCATAGATTTTAGGATCAATTCCTTTCAAATCCTTATAGCTATAAGCAAACACATCCCTATAGTTTCTTGCCAAGTTTCTTAGTGCCTCCTCTTCTTGAGTTGTCATGTCATCAGCCACTACAATATGTCTTTCTTCTCCCTCTTCCTGGGTGATCATGATCTTTTTGGTTTGTTCCTCATTATCATAAGCCTCCCCTTTCTTCTTTTCCCTCTTTGGTCTCCTCTTGAGAAGTAGTCTGCTTTCTACTTCATAAGTCTTGAAATTTGCTGGTACATCAAACTGTTGATCTTTGTTTGTTTCCCTTTTCTTCTTCTCATCCTCTTGATCTTCTTCTATTTCCCTATGCATGTTCCTCTTATGCTTGCCTGAAATTTTATCTTTAATAGCATCTTCAACTTTTACTTCTTCCAAAAATTGAGTCTTCCCTTTTTCTAATATCATTTCTTCTTCTTTGTCCTCTTCTGTTCCGGATACCTTTATCATTTGAATTCCAATGTGAAAGACATCATATCCTTGTTCATTTTGAAATTCCACTCCCACATATTCATCACTGGCTAGATCCATGGTAGCCAAAATTTGATTCCACCCATAGGGCTCAAATTCCTCATCTTTGAATTGTTGTGGTACATAGTTCTCATCTTGTAACTTCCTTCCTTCCACACAATCTTCTCTTCTTAATCTCCTTTTCCTATTGGTAAGATTTCTTATCATATTGCACTTCCATACTGATGATTCAGCTTCATCCTGGTCTTCCATTTCTGATTCGTCTTCCATTTCTAATTCCTCACTCAACTCTTGATTCTGATGAATTTTATACCATTCTTGAGGAGATATGTCACAGTAGTGCCCATTTCTTAGATTTACTTTGGTTATTCTTCCTTTGTTCTGCAGGTATAAGCAATCATTACCCCAATCTTGCACAATTTGCATTTGTCTCATAAATGGTCTTCCTAGGATAATCTCATATGAAGTGGATTGTGGGAATTCAACTATAGCAAAGGTATGTTCTATCTCTATTCCACATATGTCCACAATCACTTTTTCCCATATTCCTAGGGGTTTTTCTATGTGTCCATCTGCAAGTTGCAATCTCATTTTGGTGGGTAATAATTCATTTTTTCCCCATTTCTCCCAAGTTTGTTTAGTCATGATGGCCACTCCTGATCCACTATCCAGAATAGCTTTGGCGTGGTTTTTACCAAATTGTATTTTTAAGGTTGAGTTTCCCTCTTCTCCTTCACAATATCCTCATATCTTATCAATGGGAATATACCACAACTCCTCCATTTCCTGTAGTTGTGGGTGAAGATTTTCTGGTGTTGTTTCCCATTTTTTCATTTGGTTCTGTAAGTGAGGATTTTGTTTCATTAACTCTTCCCATGTGGTATGATAAAGAATTGTGCATTGTTTATCTATATTCACCTGGAATATTACTTGTGGGTTTTCTTCCTTGATACTATTTCCTCTTGTTTTTGTTGTCTCAGATTCCTCAACTGTTTTTTGAGAATTGTCTTCTTCCCCCATTTTGAGTTGCACTTCTTGTATGATTTGTTTACACTTCTGCATCCTTTCATGTTCTAAGCCTGGCATAGGACAAGCCATTGTATGATCAGCAGGGCTTGGTCCCTCATGAATTCTTCCCTTGTATGCTTTTATTAGAGTGTCTAGACTTTGTGAATTTCCTATCTCCAACTGGGTTTGTGTCTTCTGAGGAGAAGTATTGTTTGATTGTTCCCTATTTTCTTCTTCCAAAGTTTTACCCATTCTTTGTTTCCTTTCCCATTTCCCTTTTTGTCTATTTTTCTTCACCTTTGAGATTGAACCTTCATTTTGTTCCTTAGTTGTTCTTTGTTGTTTTGTTTGTGACCTTGTTATAGCATTTACATTCACTTGGTCAATGTCACTCAATTCTTCTTGTTCCATGATATTGACTGCTTTTTAGTGGTATGTTATTAGGTGTGTTTTGTAGTTTTTGAGGATTTTTTGGACAATCCTTTATCAAATGCTCCCTGCCACAATCCTTGCAATAAGCTCCTTCTATTCTTAATGTAGGAGGTTGTGGACAGTCTCTAATGAAATGTTCTCCCCCACACCTATAACAAGTTATCTTTGGTCCCCCTTTGAATTGAGGTTTTTGATTGGACATATAATTATTGGTTATATACATGAAAGTGGCAATGTCCATCTCAATTCTTCCATTTCCCAAGTCTAGGGCTTGTAATTCTGGTTCTCTTAATTCATAACCTTCCCATTCTTCTTGATATCCTTCATTCCATTGATAATCTTCCTTGTATGGTGACTTTGTTCTTGAGTTTCCCTCCTCTATTGGTGTGTATTTGATAGGTACCACATTTGTTGGTATAGGAGGTTGTTGCCCAAGCACAGGTCTTGGTTGCTCAATATATGTTGATTCTCTTTGAACCCCATAATCTCTTTCCTTTATGGGTTGTTTATTATAAAAGCATTCCTCCCTGGTATGATTTGTCCATTTCCTCTCTAGTGTACAATATTTGAGTGTTTTTCTATCCTGCAAATGTGGGGGCTTTTGATATGGGCATTGTTGTACCAAATGACTTTCTCCATAATTGTAGCATTTTTTATTTGTGTTTATCCTGGAGTTGATCAAATTGGTTTTATTGCTTACCTCTAGGGATTTAGCAATGGTCTGAGCCAATTCTTCTGCTGGTGGGATTTTATCTTCATTTGATCTGGGTTGATCAAATGCTAACAGGTCTTGGGCTCTGTTATCTTCCAAATCTATTGCTTCTTTTACACAAGCTCCTAGATCGGGGCATCTCCTATAGTACACTAGGGTCCTTAATTGAGCACTTCTTAATCCTTCTATGAACAGGGATACTTGTCTTGCCATGGAAGGTACTTCTTCTTTAGGACATCTGTCAATGTATTGCTTAAATCTTCTGGCTGCCTCTCTGACATTTTCATCTTTTTGTTGTTTAAAACTGTGTACCAGAGTGGCTGTGCTATGTTTTATTCCAGTCTTTGAGAATTCCCCAATGAAGGCTTCTAGGAAAGATTCAATATCTAGGTACATTTCCTTTCTCAAAGGGATGAACCAAGATAATGTTGGTCCTGTTAGGGTTAGACCAAATGCTTCAAATTGGACTTTGTAATCTTCCACCTCCTCAGCTCTAATTAATTGCCTAAACTCTGTAGCATGAGCATGAGGATCAGAATACCCTTCATATTGGTTTTTCATGCATTTGGCTACTTGATATGGTCTAAGCATTCTACCGTGAGGTTGCCAATGATGTTTTCTTCTTAGTGAAAATTCATTATATCCTTCTAGTTCCTTTTCAAAGGGATTTGGGGAAGCATGTGTCCTCCTCCCTTGTTGTTGCTCAGTATTGGTGTAATTTTCATGGGGTCTTGGTAAATCTGAGTGTCCTAGATTATGTTCCCAAGGTCCTTTGTCAGCACATTGCCCTAAGTCATTTGAATTTTCTGGGTCTTGGGAGAAGATGTATACACATCCTTGCCTATCCTCATACCTACCATCCTTGAATTGAGCTACTGGTTTTATGTTCAGGGGAACTTCTAAGTTTCTCAATCTAATGAGAAACTTATGCATTCCATCCTGATATACATAGGTTCCAAACCTATTTGTATACATGTATTTGAGGATATTTCTAAAATCCCCAGTTTCAATGGGCTCATTTGTTTCGTTTAAATTTTCCATGTTTTCTTGCCCTAGATTTCTTTTTTGCACTTGCCCTTCCACTGGCTCTGTTTCCTTCCTTCCTAAGTCTTTCTTAGTATGTGTGTTTAATTTGTTCCCAGACCTAAGGATCATTCAGTTAATTTTTCACGATTCTGTGTTCAAAAAATCGTGTTTTTCACGATTTTCTGACTAAAATCGTGTTTTCCATGATTCTGTACTCAAAATCGTGTTTTTCACGATTTTCTGACTAAAGTCGTGTTTTTCACGATTCTCTACTCAAAATCGTGTTTTTCACGATTTTCTGACTAGAATCGTGTTTTTCACGATTTTGTGCTCAAAATCATGTTTTTCACGATTTCTTGTTCAAAATCGTGTTTTTCACGATTTTCTACTCAAAATCGTGTTTTTCACGATTTTCTGGTTAGAATTGTGTTTTTCACGATTTTGTGCTCAAAATCATGTTTTTCACGATTTCTTGTTCAAAATCGTGTTTTTCATGATTTTCTACTCAAAATCGTGTTTTTCACGATTTTCTGGTTAGAATCATGTTTTTCACGATTTTTTGGTTAGAATCGTGTTTTTCACAATTTTCTGACTAAAGTCGTTTTTTTCACGATTCTCTACTCAAAATCGTGTTTTTAACGATTTTCTGGTTAGAATCGTGTTTTTCACGATTTTCTGGTTAGATCGTGTTTTTCACGATTCTCTACTCAAAATCGTGTTTTTCACGATTTTCTGACTAAAGTCGTGTTTTTCATGATTCTCTACTCAAAATCGTGTTTTTCACGCTTTCTTGTTCAAAATCGTGTTTTTCACGATTTTGTGCCCAAAATCGTGTTTTTCACGATTCTGTGCTCAAAGTCGTGTTTTTCACAATTTTCTGCTCAAAATCGTGTTTTTCACGATTTTCTGGTTAGAATCGTGTTTTTTCACGATTTTGTGCCCAAAATCGTGTTTTTCACGATTCTGTGCTCAAAGTCGTGTTTTTCACGATTTTGTGCTCAAAATCGTGTTTTTCACGATTTTGTGCTCAAAGTCGTGTTTTTCACGATTTTGTGCTCAAAATCGTGTTTTCACGATTTTGTGCTCGAAATCGTGTTTTTCACGATTTTGTGCTCAAAGTCGTGTTTTTCACGATTTTGTTCCCAGACAATCGTGATTGCTCACAATTGTAAATAACACGATTTTCTTATGAAAATCGTGTTCTAGGAATCGCAATTTTATAACAAATTTCAGAGAATCGCGATTTCGTGTCTGACCACAGAATCGCGATTCTGAACAATTTTTTGAAGATTTTAAGGTATTGATTTTCAAGTTTTTATTTCTTCTATAGCATCGCCCTATCTAGTTTTCAACATGCAATGAAAAAAGTTAGCTAAAAAATAATATTTTTTCACTGAAAAATTAAAAACTCAGAAAATCGTGATTTCGTGATTTTGGTTATTTCCTACTTTTCTGTGCTTAATGATCATGAAAATCTAGAGGAATGTAATTAAAATGATATAGAAACCCCTCACCTTGCTTGCTTGATTCAAAAATTCTTCAAGACCTGTATCTGCAGGAGATCGTGATTTTTTCCTTGCTCTCTCTCTCTCTCTCACACTCACTCAAATGAGTTTTTCTTGTAATTCCAAGATTTTATAGTGTCCAGAAAATTGCGATTTTGTGTGATTTCCCCTGTTCTTCACTCTTTCATTTGTCTAACTTCACTTACCCAATCTTGATGAAATCTCTTGCAATTACCTTTCTTCAAAAACCCAAATATGCTGAATGTTACAGAAAATTTCCCTTACAGAAAATCACGATTTTGTGCAGAAAATCGTGTTTTTTTTGTACTTCTTATTTTGTGCAAATTTGAGTATTCTTTTCTCTTGTTCCCCTTCAATACCCTCTACCAATTGCAATTCAACAGACTGCTGTACTTTTGCATCAAAATCACAACATCACTCAAAAAATCGTGATTTTGTGCAGAGAATCGTGTTTTTCCAATTTTCTAATTTTTTGACAAATTTTTGCTTTTCTTTCACTTGGTCCCTATTACTCTTATCAACAAAGCTTCAGTTCAACTTCCTAAGAAGAAAAGAAATTTGTTTGATTATTTTTAATGAATTTTATGCTTTTTTTTTTTAGTATTTTGCCCTAAATTAAGGTAAACACTTCACTTAGGGTTTCTTGTTTGGTGATCTATTGATCCTGTATTCCTTGATTGGTTATACTCTCTTATGCCTTAGCTATCAAAATAGTTCATGAGAAAAATTCCTAAAAGAAAAATTGTGCTAAAAATTGTGCTATGAAATGCAAGTATCAATTTTTGCAAAGATAAACTCAAACATTTTTTCTTTCAAAATGCAAATCACCTTTTTTTTCAAGATTAATGCTTTGACTTGGTTAACAAATGAATCTTTTCTACTTGCATCTAGCTACTTTACTTGACTTTTCCTTAATGCAACCATGTTATCTTCCCAAGGTCAACAATTTTGCCTAGTACTTGGTCAAAAAGCACTCTAAAAATGCAAGAATAGACACATGCTACCTCATCTTCAGCTTTCTTGATTCAAATTTTTCACACACCTGCACTTTTACTTCAAAAAATGAGATGAGCAACTATCAATTTACAAAAATTTTAGCACTTCCAATTCTAAAAGATGATCTATTGCTTTCTTTTCCCAAACGACAAATAAAGGCATCTACCTTTTCATGTTCACATTTCTTGATTAAAGAGTGTTACCTTTTCCATGTGTTTGTTACCATCAACAATAGAAGATCCAGCAAGGTCCAACTTCAATGAAGCTTTTGAAATACTCCCCGGCAACGGTGCCAAAAAATGTTTGTTATTGATCTTTGGAGTTGTCCTCTCCAATCATTTAGCATAAAGAATTAACAATACATCTTTATTTTGTCAATCCTGGAAGTATTCAAGAGACCACAGCCCCTTCTAGATGATAGAATCCAAGAAATAAGAGAATAATGGCTGAATTTCTGAGAATGGAAGGAATTTCTAGGGTTTGGATTATCTTGAGCAAATCTCCACTATTTTCCACAATCTTGGTGTCTAATACATGCTATTTCATCAGCAGAACACAATTATGAAGTCAAAACTCAAAAATATTACCTGTACCATACAGACAAGACAATCGTGATTCTATGAAAACAAACGATTTTCATCTCCAACACCTTTCTTCATCAACTTATCACTCAACATATCAATATTCAGCTCTCTTCATACACATTCAACAGAATTACACAATAGAAGCTCACAAATCTCCATGGATACACAAAGAATAGACTCAACAAATCAATGAAACCACACAAAGAGGAGAAAACACGATTTTCAGCAGGAAACTCTTTCTCTATTCACTTGGATAGAATGTAAACAAATGATTAACCAACCCCCTCATAATAGAGGAAATTATCTTATATACATTTTCAAGTGTCCCTTTTCACACTTGAATTTTGGTCCTTTCCTCTATTATTCTAAAAATATGCTATGTAGGAGTTTCCAAAAATTCTAGAAAAATTACATAAGATTCTATCCTACATAAGGAAGACTCTTCCTTATTTTTACATCAGTTGCATAAATATTTTTACAAGTTTTTGTCATTCTACAATTATTTTTCATCCAAAAGGCTTCAAAAAATACATCTTCTAACATCTTGTTTCCAATTACACATGTAAATGTTCCTACACTCCATTCTCTCAGCTTGATCACAAATAGAAGCTGAAAACTTGTACAGAGGTCAATCAACTATAGACTTAGACTCGTGCAAAAGCATTTCACAAAAGATTCAACACAGAAGGAGAGTACTCAGAAACATCGGGTGCAACATTTTCCATTTCTGAGAAAATCTACATCTGAGTGATGATAGAGATTCTACTTACTTCTAGAGTGTCTAATGACATCTACTTCTCATCCAAATTTGTTCTCACATAATCTCTGTACATTGCCCCGACATTTTCTTTGTATATATATAGGCAAATATTTACAAGCTCATAACTAATCAAAGGCATAACCGAACTAACTTCAAAATAATGTATATATGTCTATACATCTTCATCTTCTGAATATGCACTTCCTTCATGCTTCATAACTTGGTCTTTTCTTCAGTCCTTGACTTCAATTCTTCACCAAAACTTCAATTGTTGATTGCCCTGCACC
>MU260152.1:132500-135000 GCA_020310875.1 Ceratopteris richardii | reverse complement strand
CAAAACTTTCATTGGATCATTTAACTCCTGATTTGAATCAATTATTAGGACATATGCTAACCTTTGAGAATGATATCAAAGGAGATGTTGACAAGAGTGCAGGACATGCAATGTACTCTAAAGACAAGAAGAAAGCTAACAAAGGAAAGCAACAAGCAAATGAAGAAGAAGGCACAACTAGTCAAGCCAACTTCCTAAGAGGAAGAGGAGGTGGCAAAGGTAGAGGAAGAGGTAGGAGTAACAAAGATGGATCCAAAGCTTGCTGGATTTGTGGTAAGACAAATCATTTAGCTAATGATTGTTGGCATAACACTCAGAGTAATGGTGGATATAATCAGAACTATAATTCAAGAGGAAGAGGTGGCAGAAATCAAAGAGGTAATTTCAGAGGTAGAGGTAGTAGGGGTTATTTTGGAAGAAATGCAGGTAGAGGATTCCAAAGTCAACAATACAATAATACCTACTACAATTATGCTTGAGATCAAAAGGAGGATTCAACATTGATAATGAATGCAACTTGTGAAAGCCAGAGTGAAGATCAAAGAGTCTTCTACATTGACTCAGGATGTAGCAATCACCTGAGTGGTAACATAGCATTGATGACTGACTTGGAAAATAAGGTATCTAATCATGTTGTTCAAACAGGTGACAATACAAAGCACAATGTGAAGTCAATTGGATCAGTGAAGGCCAAGGATGGTAGCACCTTATTGAGTAAAGTCTTGTATGTTCCTACAATTCCTAAGAATCTGATAAGTGTAGGACAAATTGTGGAAAAAGGTTATGAAGTGAGGTTCACTAATGAAGGAGTGTTTGTGGAAGACCCTAGCAATGGGTATAAACAAATTGTTTCAGGGAAGAAAGAAGGAAGATTGTTCACATTGAAGATTCAAGGTAATGTTGGTCATGCCTTGTTCACTTATGGAGGACATAAGATCTCTGAGTTAGATCTTTGGCACAAGAGGCTTGGACATTTCAATGAAAGAGGTATTAAAGACATGATTAATAATGGTTCAGTGCTTGGATTGCCTAATGTTGCAGGTCAACATATGACATACAGATGTGAGGCATGTCAATTAGGTAAGGTTCATAAGAAACCCTATTCTAAGCATGGGTTTATGTATTCAGAGAAACTTGAGTTGGTACACACAGATGTGTGGGGACCATCAAAGGATTTCAGTATCAATGGTTCAAGGTATTATGTGATTTATGTTGATGATGCTACCAGATGGATCACTATCTCTGTGATCAAAGATAAGTCAGCAGTATTCAATACATTCAAACATTATCATGTGTATGCAGAGAGAATTACAGGACATAAATTGAAGAGACTAAGGTCTCATGGAGGGGGAGAGTATTTCTCTAATGAGTTTAGTGATTACTTGTGGAATGCAGGTATAAAAAGAGAGGTGACTTGCAGGTACTCTCCTCAACAAAATGGTGTAGCAGAAAGGAGGAATAGGACTCTTGTTGAAATGAAACTTGGGAATTAGTACCAAGACCAAAGAATCAGAAAGTCATTGGATGCAAGTGGGTATATAAAACAAAGAGGTTTGCAGATGGTAAGGTGTCTAGATATAAGGCTAGACTTGTGGTCAAAGGTTATGCCCAAACTTATGGGGTAGATTATGATGAAACCTTTAGTCCTGTTGCTAAGATGTCTACAATTAGGACATTGATTGCTATTGCTGCTTGCAAAGGTTGGAAATTATCACAATTGGATGTGAAGAATGCATTTCTTAATGGTTACATTGCAGATGAAGTATATATGGAGCAACCAGAAGGCTTCATGGAATCAATTGGATCAGATTATGTGTGTAAGCTCAAGAGAGCTTTATATGGGTTGAAGCAAGCCCCAAGAGCTTGGAATTACAGATTGGTCAAGTTCTTGAATGAATGTGGATTTCAAGCATCAAAGGCAGATAGTAGCTTGCTAGTGAAGGCAAGTGAAAATGGATATATTTACATGTGCATTTATGTTGATGATATTATTGTTACAGGAACAGATGCTCAAGGAATCAATGAACTCAAGAAGCAAATAGAGAAGGAGTTTAAGATAAGTGACTTGGGAAACTTATCTTATTTTCTAGGAATGCAGATTGTGTATACTCAACATGGAGTATATGTTTCACAAGAAAGATATTTGAAGAATCTTCTAGCCAAGTTTAACATGGAAGATTGCAAGACCTCAACTACACCATTGGAGGTAAATCATAAATTAAGCAGGTATGGAGGTGAAGAGTTCAATGACATGAAGAAATATCAGAGTTTGGTAGGTAGTTTGATCTATGCTACCTTGACAAGGCCAGATCTATCATATGCAGTAGGTGTGTTGTCACAATTCATGCATTGTCCAAAGAAGACTCATTGGATTGCAGCCCAAAGGGTACTCAGATATATCAAAGGAACCCTAAGTGAAGGTTTGTACTATGGTTTCACTTCTGACACAAGAATCAAAGTGTTTAGTGATGCAGATTGGGCAGGTGACTCAGATGATAGA
>MU260152.1:115000-120000 GCA_020310875.1 Ceratopteris richardii | reverse complement strand
ATCTAATTCCTCTCCTACTGTGAGAATGATCAATAGGAGCATTTGTATGTAGAAGTGAAAACTGAAGTCTAAGAGTAGCGCACTTTTCCGTCTCAGTATTTTGCTTAGATCTCAGTGTATACTGTAAAGTTTTTGATGAGTGAGCACTTAAAATCTAAGTTAGGAGATAAGGAAGCTATGGCTAAAAGCATTTAGCAAAACGGGTTTTGTATTGGGAGAAATCAACTTAAGAAGTTGACCATGTTGAAGGCGCTACTTCTGGAAGACAGTTATGACATACCTTTGATCTTAAGGATCAAATTAAACTTTTGATGATTAGTTTTGAGAACTAATGATTAGTATGATTGCGCAAAGGTATTGCGAATACTTGTGCATCATTTATTTGAAGAAATTTGAAGTTATGTGCAGGTAATGAAGTTGATCTCTGAAGCAGACTTTCTGAAGTAGACACTTCTTCACTCGGAGAAGTGTTAATGGAAGTTTTGGTAAAGAAGAACAATATTTGTATAAAGTTTGGTTTATAACTGATATAGAAGTGTTCTTAAATCAGTATAGATCAAACCTTTGGAGATTAAGAGGTCTCCAACAGTGGTATCAGAGCTGAAGGTGCAATACAAGAGAAGAAAAGACAATTGAAGTTCCGATTGGTGCAGATATTGGAGTTCTTCCAAATCAAAGGAGGACAAGGACAAATTATTGAAGATAACCTGCAGAAGTTCAAAGCATGAGTTCGAAAAGAATCAAGAAGGACAAAGCTCATATCAAAGGTACACTTTATCCTCATAAACCATAGTAATTGCAGATACAGAAGGTCAAGGATGGGAGAAAGCTTGCAGATTGATAAGCTAGATAGGGAGAACTATCCAGCTTGGTCCATGAGGATGGAGGCACACCTCATGAGTAAAGATTTGATGGCATTCATTACAGGAGATGAAGAAAAGCCTGAATTTGCAGATCCTAGTATTCCAACTAGGGAAGAGCTTGCAGTTTTGAAGACTTGGATGAGAAAGGATGCTCAAGCAAGGAGTATCATTTACATGGCTGTAAATGATTATCTTCTACCTCACATTAGAGGATTGGAAAGTGCAGCAGATGTTTGGAATGCTTTGGAAGAGCATTTCCAAAATACAACCAAGTCAAGGAAGTCCTCACTATGGGCTGAGTTCACAACCTTCAAGAAGAAGAGCTCACAATCAATTTCTGATTATGTGGCAAGGATGAAGGATATTGCAGATAGCTTGGGAGTAGTGGATGAAGACATTGAAGAGGATAAGTTGGTAAGACAAATACTTATAGGTCTGAGAGGAGATGAGAAGTGGAAGCCTTTCATATTGTCCATAGAATTGTCACTTGATCACTTTACTCCTGATCTTAATCAATTGCTAGGACATATGCTAGCTTTTGAGCAGGACATTAAAGGAGACAATGATAGAAGTGCAAGTCAAGCTATGTACTCCAAGGACAAGAAAAAGAATGGCAAGGGAAAGCAATCGACTGATGATGAAGGGAATTCAAGTCAAGCTAACTTCACAAAAGGAAAGATGAATTTCAGAGGTAAAGGAAGAGGAGGTAAGAACAAAGATAATGCTAAAGCTTGTTGGATTTGTGGTAGAACCAATCATTTGGCAAATGATTGTTGGTATAACAATCAAAATAGTGGAAGCAATAATCAAAATTTTAATCAAAGAGGTAGAGGAGGCAGAAACCAAAGAGGCAACTTCAGAGGAAGAGGTGGTAGGACATCATATGCTAGAGGAGGTGGAAGAAACTTCCAATCTCAGTCCTACAACAACAATTATTATAATTATGCATCAGATCAGAAGGATGATATGACTCTTATCTTGAATGCAACTCATGAATCAGTGGGAGAAGATCAAAGAGTGTTTTATATTGACTCAGGATGTAGTAACCATCTGAGTGGGAATCTATCATTGATGACTGATATGGAAGCAAAGGTGAATGGACATACAGTTCAAACAGGTGATAATACCAAACATAAAGTGGAGAGCATTGGATCAGTGAAGACAAAGAGTGGAAGTACACTTTTGAGCAAGGTACTTTATGTTCCTACTATTCCTAAAAATTTGATAAGTGTAGGGCAAATTGTGGAGAAAGGATATGAGGTAAGATTCACAAATGATGGTGTTTATGTGCAAGATCCAAATCAGGGATATAGAAACATAATTGCAGGAAAAAAGGAAGGAAGATTGTTCACTCTCAAAGTCCAAGGTAATGTGGGACATGCATTATTTACTTATGGAAGTCAAAAGGTGTCTGAATTAGACCTATGGCATAAAAGGCTAGGTCATTTCAATGAGAGAGCTATAAAGGAAATGTCAAAGAATCAGGTGGTGCTTGGATTGCCAAATGTTGAAGGGCAACATATGGTGTACAAGTGTGAAGCTTGTCAATTAGGTAAAGCACATAAAGGTTCTTACAACAAATCAGGGTACAAGCATTCAAATATGCTTGAATTGGTTCATACAGATGTATGGGGTCCCTCAAGGGACTATAGCATAAATGGATCCAGATATTATGTGTTGTTTGTTGATGATGCAACCAGATGGATTACTTTATATGTAATCAAGGATAAATCAGAAGTTTTCAAGACATTCAAACATTATCATGCCTATGCAGAAAGGATCACAAGGCAAAAGCTTAAGAGGTTAAGGTCAGATGGAGGGGGAGAGTATTTCTCTAAAGAGTTTGATGATTATTTGTGGAATGCAGGTATAAGAAGAGAAGTAACTTGCAGGTACTCCCCTCAACAGAATGGAGTAGCAGAAAGGAGAAATAGGACTCTTGTTGAATTCGCAAGAGCAATGATGAAGGAAAAGAATTGTCCAAATTACTTATGGGCAGAAGCCATTAATACTGCAACATACCTTGTGAATAGGTTACCTTGTAAAACTTTGGATGGAGGAACCCCTTATGAAGCATGGTGGGGTAAGAAACCTACTCTTGATCATTGTAAGGTATTTGGATGTGTAGCATATGCTTATGTTCCTTCACAATTAAGACATAAGCTAGAACCCAAGGCAGAAAAGTATGTGTTCATTGGATATGATGATAGACAGATGGGTTACAGGTTGTGGAGTCCATCCACAAAGCAATTTCTTGTTACCAAAGATGTGACATTTGATGAGCAAAATACATGGTATACAGGATCAACAAATGATTATGCAGGTGTTGAAGAGATACAAAGAAAAGGAAAGGCAAAAGTAAAAATGTATGAAGAAAGTATTGATGATGTTGACTCTAAAAGTAGATTGCAGGATCATGTAGAAGAAGGGCCAAGATTTGATCCAGAATCAAATGAGGCTGAAACTTCGAGAAGAGCAGAAATCAGAAGATCTTCAAGGGAAAGGAAAGAACCTATAAGGTATAGTTATGATACATCTTTTCTAACAACAAAAGATTATGCTTATATTGTGAAGACAGAAGAAGATCCAATCACTTATGAAGAAGCCAAAGGTAAACAGAATTGGGAGAAGGCAATGCAGGAAGAGTATGATGCTCTACTTGAAAATGAAACTTGGGAATTAGTACCAAGACCAAAGAATCAGAAAGTCATTGGATGTAAGTGGGTATATAAAACAAAAAGGTTTGCAGATGGTAAGGTGTCTAGATACAAGGCTAGACTTGTGGTCAAAGGTTATGCCCAAACTTATGGGGTAGATTATGATGAAACCTTTAGTCATGTTGCTAAGATGTCTACAATTAGAACATTGATTGCTATTGCTGCTTGTAAAGGATGGAAGTTGTCACAATTAGATGTGAAAAATGCATTTCTAAATGGATACATTGCAGATGAAGTATACATGGAGCAACCAGAAGGTTTTATGAATTCAATTGGATCAGATTATGTGTGTAAGCTCAAGAGAGCTTTGTATGGGTTGAAGCAGGCCCCAAGAGCTTGGAATTACAGACTTGTCAAGTTCTTGAATGAATGTGGATTTCAAGCATCAAAGGCAGATAGTAGCTTGCTAGTGAAGGCAAGTGAAAATGGATACATTTACATGTGCATTTATGTTGATGATATTATTGTCACAGGAACAGATGCTCAAGGAATCAATGAACTTAAAAGGCAAATAGAGAAGGAGTTTAAGATAAGTGATTTGGGAAACTTATCTTATTTCCTAGGAATGCAGATTGTATATACTCAACATGGAGTATATGTTTCACAAGAAAGGTATTTGAAGAATCTTCTAGTCAAGTTTAATATGGAAGATTGCAAGACTTCAACTACACCATTGGAGGTAAATCATAAATTGAGCAGGTATGGAGGTGAAGAATTCAATGATATGAAGAAATATCAGAGTTTGGTAGGTAGTTTAATCTATGCTACCTTGACAAGGCCAGATTTATCATATGCAGTAGGTGTGTTGTCACAATTTATGCATTGTCCAAAGAAGACACATTGGATTGCAGCTCAAAGGGTACTCAGATATATCAAAGGAACCCTAAGTGAAGGTTTGTATTATGGATTCACTTCTGACACAAGAATCAAAAGTGTTTAGTGATGCAGATTCGGCAGGTGACTCAGATGATAGAAGGTCTACTCATGGGTACCTCTGTTATATTGGAGATAAATTAGTTTCTTGGTGTTCCAAGAAGCAACATACAGTTGCTTTATCATCCACAGAAGCTGAGTATAAAGGAATGGTAGAAGCTGCAAAGGAAGTGATATGGTTGAAGACTTTAATGAAGAGCTTTGGAACTGATCAGAGTACTCCAATTATTTTTGGAGATAATATGAGTTCTTTGTATTTGGC
The DNA here is from genome assembly GCA_020310875.1 of Ceratopteris richardii. Taxonomy (NCBI): domain Eukaryota; kingdom Viridiplantae; phylum Streptophyta; class Polypodiopsida; order Polypodiales; family Pteridaceae; genus Ceratopteris; species Ceratopteris richardii. Next base: position 115,225 of record MU260152.1, on the reverse strand, counting down.
AGCTAACCCTGTTTTTCATGCCAGGACTAAGCACATAGAGATTCAGTATCATTTCTTGAGGGAAAAGGTACTTGATAAAGAGATTGAGGTGATGTATACTCCAACAAAAGAACAAGTGGCAGATATGATGACAAAGAGCTTGGATGGACCTAAGCTACAGAGATTCAAGGAGATGGCAGGAGTGAAGAAGAATGGAATAATCACAATTAGTGATTGAGGGGGAGC
>MU260152.1:92500-97500 GCA_020310875.1 Ceratopteris richardii | reverse complement strand
ATTCTTTATATCCAATTGACTTAGGGTCCATCCTTTTGAAGCTGCAATAGCAATGATTGTCCTTATAGTTGACATCTTAGCTACAGGACTGAATGTCTCATCATAATCTATGCCATAGGTTTGGGCATAGCCTTTCACCACTAGTCTAGCTTTGTATCTGGCTATACTTCCATCTGCAAGCTTCTTCACTTTATAAACCCATTTATTTCCAATTACTTTCTTACCATTTGGTTTAGGAACAAGTTCCCATGTCCTGTTCTCCTCCAGTGCATTGAACTCTTCCTTCATTGCTTCTTCCCATTGCTTCTTACCTTTAGCTTCATCATAATTCTGAGGTTCTTCATCATCTTTGACCATATATGCATAGTTCTTCTGAGTTATGTAAGAAGTATCATAAGAATACCTTTCTGGTTGTCTTCTAGTCCTGCTTGACCTTCTTGGTTCACATTCTTCATAAGTGTCTGGATACACTTCTTCATCAAATATAGGAGCTTCTTCATTTCTTCTTGTTAATCCACTTCTGGATGTACTTGCTTGCATATACTCTTCATCTCTATTCACCTGCACAATTGATTTTCCTTTCTCACATCTTCTTACCTCTTCTTCAAAATTCTTTAGCTTTATGATTTTGATCTACATACCAACTTTTATGTTCATCAAATGTAACATCTCTAGAAACAAGAAATTGTTTGGTTAGAGGATTCCACAACCTGTAACCCATCTGCTTTTCATCATAACCAATGAACACATATTTTTCTGCCTTTGGTTCAAGTTTATGCCTAAGTTGTGATGGCACATAAGCATATGCAATTGATCCAAACACTCTACAATGATCTAGTGTTGGTTTCTTACCCCACCAAGCTTCATATGGAGTCATTCCATTGAGAGCTGCACATGGTAATCTATTCACAAGATATGTAGCTGTATTTACAGCTTCAGCCCAAAGATAATTTGGACAATTCTTCTCCTTCAGCATAGCTCTAGCAAACTCAACCAAAGTCCTATTCCTTCTTTCTGCTACACCATTTTGTTGTGGTGTATACCTACAGATTATTGCTCTCTTAATACCTGCATTCCAAAGATAATTATTGAACTCTTGGGAGAAGTATTCTCCCCCTCCATCAGACCTCAATATTTTAAGCTTTTGACCTGTGACTCTCTCTGCATATGCATGAAAATGCTTGAAGGCTCCAAACACTTCTGATCTTTCCTTCAAAACATATAATGTTATCCATCTTGTAGCATCATCAATGAAAAGAACATAGTACCTTGAGCCACTGATAGATCCTTCTTTTGTTGGTCCCCATACATCTGTATGAATGAGCTCTAGTAATCCATCATGTTTGAATCCTTTCTTCTGAAATGGTAACCTCTGTGCTTTACCCATTTGACATGCTTCACATTTATAAACCATATGTTGACTCTGCACATTTGGAAATCCTAGTACAGACTGATTAGCAACCATAGCTTTATTTCCTCTTTCATTGAAATGGCCTAATCTCTTATGCCCGAGATCAAGTTCTGTAATCACTCCACCATGTGTGAGCAAAGCTTCACCAATGTTCCCTTGTACTCTTAAAGTAAATAGTCTACCTTCTTTCTTACCAGAGACAATCTGATTATATCCATTCTCTAGATCTTCAACAAATACTCCTTCATTTGTAAACCTGACTTGAAAACCTTTTTCAACTATTTGTCCCACACTAATCAAGTTTTTAGGTATTGTAGGAACATACAAAACATTGGTTAGCAAATCTGCTCCACTCTTGCATTTCACTTTTCCAATTGAATGTACACTATGTCTGGTATTATCACCTGTTTGAACACTATGACTAGAAATGCCTTTTTCCAATTTGACATCAATTCTATGTTTCTTGACAAATGATTAGAACATCTAGAGTCAATGTAAAATACCTTTAGATCTTCTTTATCTGATGTGTTGATTGAGTTCATCATCAATGATGTATGACTTTCATTCTGTGTGTCATTTGCATAGTTGTAGTAGGTGGTGTTGTAGGATTGATTCTATCCCCAACTTCTTTCTCCACCTCTACCATAGGCTCCTCTTTGACTTTGTCTACCTCTTTGAAAATTACTTTGATATCTTCCACCCCGGCCTCTGCTATTGTTGTTTTGATTTTGGTTTGATCCTTGTTGATTGTGCCAACAGTCATGAGCCAAATGATTACTCAATCCACAGATCCAGCAAGCCTTCTTGTTGTTATTTTGATTACCTCTTCCTCTTCCAAAAGCCCTTGGTCTTCCTCTACCAGTGCCTTTACCTCTTGCATAATAAACTTGAGAACTCGACTCTGCTTCATCATTTGCTTTACCTTTATCTCCTTTCTTCTTATTCTTCATGTACATTGCAGAACTTTATCCTTTATCTCCATCTCCCTTCAAGTCTTGCTCATATGTGAGCATCAAACCAAGTAATTGATTCAAATCTGGAACATAATGATTTAATGAAAGTTCAGTTGATAAGACAAAAGGTTTCCACCTTTCATCCCCTCTCAAACCTGCAAGTAGTTGAGCAATCAATCTGTGATCTTCAACATCTTCATCTATGGATCCAAGACTATCTGCTAGTCCATCTTAGTGACATAATCACTAATACTTTGACTTGGCTTATTCTTGAATGTTGTAAACTCTGAGCATAGACTTGCTTTCCATGCTTTAGTAGTGCTCTGGAAATGATACTCCAATGCATTCCATATATCTTCAGATGACTCCAATCCTCTGATGTGTGGTAGCAAATGATCAAAGATTGTATTGTAGATGTAGGCTTTTGCACTTGCATCCTTCTTCTGCCAATGCTTTAAAGCATCTAGTTCTTCTTTCTTTGGTCGACTTTCATCTTCAAATATTGGCTTCTCTTCTTCACCTGTAACATATATCATGAGATCCTTACTCATAAGTAAGGCTTCCATTCTCATTACCCATGCGGGGTAATTATCTCTATCCACTTTGTCAATGGAGATATGATCTGCCATACTCCTTTCCTTCTGTTGCAATCTGTGAGCTTAAAGGATAAAGAATAATACCTTCTAGAGTTCTTTGTGTATGAGGATACTTTTGAAGTAACCTTTTGATGCCTTGTGTCTTCAAATGCTTCACCTTTGAAACTTTAATGGAAAACGTTTCAAAACTTCTCGTACCTTTACCGCCTTCTGCTCTTTAGGACCTTTCTGCTCTTATACCACTTGTTGATGTGTAAAACACCACAAGAAATGAATTAATGTGACACTAGAACACCTCTATGGTCACCATTAACTCATTGCCACTCCAAACTTTGAGAAATGATAGCCAAAACAGAGAACTTTGCTTCTTCAGATTTTTCTAGTCACTAAAATGACATACCTTCAGTATTTTGCTAATTTCCCTTAGCTCAAATATTATTTCTCCAAGATCTTTTCTAGGCTCAAACTAGAAAAGTAGAGCTTTCCAACAAGCTATCATATGCATGAAACGAATCTCTAGAGCTCAAGTTATGGCCCTCACACGATGACCCTATATGACCTTCCAAAACTGGAAATTTTGTCTGTTTTAGTTAATTTCGCTGTCTAAAAATAAAAATTCGATGCCTAGCATCGAATTGCAACCAAAAGTCGATGCCTAGCATCGACTTTGAGCTTTTTTAGCCACTTTTTGTGTGCTAGAATTACCCCCTTGAACACACACATGAACAAGACCACTTTTATGTTAGAAGTCGATGCCAGGCATTGACTTTATGTTGAAACTCGATGCCAGGCATCGAGTTGCTCCACAAACTTCATCTTTTCAAGAAGATTTGGCAGTAGATAAAAATCAGATATGAAGACAAGACTTATCAGGTGAGATTCGATGCCAGGCATCGACTTCCCGCATAAAACTCAACCTTTCAACATGCATTCGATGCCAGGCATCGACTTGCTTGGAAAAACTTCAATTCTTCAAGACATTACACAGAAGACAAACACTGGAGATGGAAGAAGAAGACTTATACACAGAAGTTTAATAAACAATTTCCATAACTATGAAACCTCAATAATACACAGGTGCTTTCTCACGCAGAGAAGCCCGACTATTCTCAGTCATACAAAATGAGTTCTAACTCACTCTCTCATTGTCTTCCTCATTCTCTCTCATCGCGTCAGTTGATACAAACTAACTTATATAGATTTTCTCATTCTCGTGACTTTTAAAAAACTTCTAGAACTAAAGTGAACTAACTTTACAAATATAATACACTTGTGAATTTGTCCCTTCACATAGGCATGTGGTTTTCTTCTAAGGCTTTGACCTTCAAATAAATGTCCAATTAGTGATTGTTTCTCCAACACTATCTATCTATCTATCTATCTATCTATCTATCTATCTATCTATCTATCTATCTATCTATCTATCTATCTATCTATCTATCTATCTATCTATCTATCTATCTATCTATCTATCTATCTACCTATCTATATATCTATCTATCTATCTATCTATCTATCTATCTATCTATCTATCTATCTATCTATCTATCTCTCTATCTATCTATCTATCTATCTATCTATCTATCTATCTATCTATCTATCTATCTATCTATCTATCTATCTATCTATCTATCTATCTATCTATCTATCTATCTATCTATCTATCTATCTATCTATCTATCTATCTATCTATCTAACTATCTATCTATCTATCTATCTATCTATCTATCTATCTATCTATCTATCTATCTATCTATCTATCTATCTATCTATCTATCTATCTATCTATCTATCTATCTATCTATCTATCTATCTATCTATCTATCTATATATCTATTTATGTATCTCTCTATCTCTCTCTCTATCTATCTATCTATCTATCTATCTATCTATCTATTTATCTATCTGTCTGTCTATCTATCTATCTATCTATCTATCTATCTATCTATCTATCTATCTATCTATCTATCTATCTATCTATCTATCTATCTATCTATCTATCTATCTATCTATCTATCTATCTATCTATCTATCTATCTA
>MU260152.1:85000-87500 GCA_020310875.1 Ceratopteris richardii | reverse complement strand
TATCTATCTATCTATCTATCTATCTATCTATCTATCTATCTATCTATCTATCTATCTATCCATACATCTATTTATCTATCTATCTATCTATCTATCTATCTATCTATATATCTATATATCTATCTATCTATTTATCTATGTATTTATCTATCTATCTATCTATCTAGCTATCTATGTATCGGTCTATCTATCTATCTATCTATCTATCTATCTATCTATCTATCTGTCTGTCTGTCTGTCTGTCTGTCTGTCTGTCTGTCTGTCTGTCTGTCTGTCTGTCTGTCTGTCTGTCTGTCTGTCTGTCTGTCTGTCTGTCTGTCTATCTGTCTGTCTGTCTGTCTGTCTGTCTGTCTGTCTGTCTGTCTCTCTGTCTGTCTATCTATCTATCTATCTATCTATCTATCTATCTATCTATCTATCTATCTATCTATCTATCTATCTATCTATCTATCTATCTATCTATCTATCTATCTATTGATCGATCGATCGATCTATCTATCTATCTATTTATCTATCTTGTTGGGAGTGATGGTTGGATACACTCAAGAGATTGAGTAGATGCTGCTAACCCTGCTTTGCACGAGGCCTCTTTGACTTCAGATATGCTTAGTACACTTGCTTAGCTTCCAAATGATACCAAGAAAGCATATATGTACTTTGCAAGTGATATGTGAAATGATCAAATCAAAATAGACTACTTGAGACTTTAAAAATTCTAGAAAACTTGCTATTTCTGTAATGACACCTGCTCAGTCTTTCGCTTAGTGTGACGAGCACACTTACAATTGATCTAATTCCTTCTGGACATATTAAATTAGCTTAACAAGCTACCATTTGCAAGTGGAATGAGAAGAAATGATAAACTACTCACTGAGAAATCAATTTAGCAAAATTATATGTACCCCCGACTTTTTAGGAACTCTGCAGACACAGACCAGTGTGCACTTCGAGCGAGATTTCTCCGAGATGGCTGATCCAATTGACTTGAAACTTTGTAGGTGTATAGTAGACTTGGAGCTGGTTCCAAGGTGCTTTGAATCACTTGATTTGGTTCAGTAGATCCTGAGATATGCTCCTTTGAAGTTGACAGACTTGGAGTAGATGACTCAGAGACAACAGAGATAGTGAATGTGTATACTTCTATTGATTGATGTAATTGTACATACTCATTAGCTTGACAAGCATAGCTAAATGAGGTGTTGTGGTGTAGGCTATGAAGTAGCACTAACACACACTGAGTTACAACAGTAGAATGCCTCGGGGAGTGAGCTCAATTGGACTGGGTAACCCGCGAGTTTTTCCTTCACTTTTTATATGAGTTGGAAGTTAATTGGAATTTCAAATTCAAACTAAGGCTTCCTAGAATCTCTCCTCTAAAAGTAGGGAGATATTCTCTCTACTAAACCATTCACTTTTTCCACGACTAATCAAGTAGGTAAGTGATTACATGAGATGCCAAGTCATATAGACTTTTACAATGGGTAAAGAGGTAAGAACTTATAAGCATAAGTTCATATGGACCTTGCTTCAAGTGAAGCCTTGATGAAAGTTGTCCAAGCTAATCTTCCAAGGTTCCAAGCCAAGTGTGAAGGCTTGAAATGCACCAACAGCTCCCCCTCAAGCCAAACACTTCGGCTTAAGTCTTCATCTTTAATCTTTAATCACATCCTACAATCCAATCATGGATTTGAATCTGCATAGCTTGTTTCCATCCAATGCTTTAGTGAGTAAATCTGCACATTGCATATTAGTAGACACATATGTCAATTGAATGTCTTTAATAAGCAACTTCTCTCTCACATAGTGGTAATGAACCTCTATGTGTTTGGTTTTAGCATGAGATATTGGATTAGCTGCAAGGTGAAGAGAGCTAGTATTATCTCCAAAGATAATTGGAGGTCTAGTGTATAGACCTAACTCTGTATATAGAAGCTTCAACCAGATAGCTTCTTGAGTGGCATTGGTAAGCCCTCTATACTCTGCTTCAGGTGATGACAATGCCACTGTAGGTTGCTTCTTGGCTGACCAAGAAATAGGTTTATCTCCTGCAAAACAAATGTAACCTGATGTGCTTCTCCTATCATCCTTGCATCCTGCCCAATCTGCATCTGAGTAAACTTTAATATCAATATCTGATGTATAAGGAAAGTACAAACCATGGTTCTGAGTTCCCTTCAAATACTTCAAGATCCTTTTTGCTGCCTCTAGGTGAGGTACCCTTGGTTTGTGCATGAATTGGCTTAGCACACTAACTCCATATGCTATGTCAATTCTTGTCAAGGTAGCATAGTTCAAACTACCTACCATGCTTTGATATCCTGTAATGTCTTGTATTTCATCCCCTTCATGAGCACTTAACTTTAGGTTGACCTCCATTGGAGTAGTTGTGACTTTAGCATCCTGCAAGCCAAACTTCTTGACCATATCCTGTACATACTTCTTTTGAGTGATATATATACCTGAGTTGGTGTAGACTAACTCAAGACCTAAGAAGTACTTC
>MU260152.1:72500-80000 GCA_020310875.1 Ceratopteris richardii | reverse complement strand
ATCTATCTATCTATCTATCTATCTATCTATCTATCTATCTATCTATCTATCTATCTATCTATCTATCTATCTACTATCTATCTATCTATCTATCTATCTTCTATCTATCTATCTATCTATCTATCTATCTATCTATCTATCTATCTATCTATCTATCTATCTATCTATCTATCTATCTATCTATCTATCTATCTATCTATCTATCTATCTATCTATCTATCTATCTATCTATCTATCTATCTATCTATCTATCTATCTATCTATCTATCTATCTATCTATCTATCTATCTATCTATCTATCTATCTATCTATCTATCTATCTATCTATCTATCTATCTATCTATCTATCTATCTATCTATCTATCTATCTATCTATCTATCTATCTATGTATCTATCATCTATCTATCTATCTATCTATGTATCTAGCTATCTATCTATCTATCTATCTATCTATCTATCTATCTATCTATCTATCTATCTATCTATCTATCTATCTATCTATCTATCTATCTATCTATCTATCTATCTATCTATCTATCTATCTATCTATCTATCTATCTATCTATCTATCTATCTATCTATCTATCTATCTATCTATCTATCTACCTATCTATCTATCTATCTACTATCTATCTATCTATCTATCTATCTATCTATCTATCTATCTATCTATCTATCTATCTATCTATCTATCTATCTATCTATCTATCTATCTATCATCTATCTATCTATCTATCTATCTATCTATCTATCTATCTATCTATCTATCTATCTATCTATCTATCTATCTATCTATCTATCTATCTATCTATCTATCTATCTATCTATCTATCTATCTATCTATCCATACATCTATTTATCTATCTATCTATCTATCTATCTATCTATCTATCTATCTATCTATCTATCTATCTATCTATCTATCTATCTATCTATCTATCTATCTATCTATCTATCTATCTATCTATCTATCTATCTATCTATCTATCTATCTATCTATCTATCTATCTATCTATCTATCCATGCATCCATCTATCCATCCATTCATCTAATATCTATCTATCTATCTATCTATCTATCTATCATCTATCTATCTATCTATCTATCTATCTATCTATCTATCTATCTATCTATCTATCTATCTATCTATCTATCTATCTATCTATCTATCTATCTATCTATCTATCCATACATCTATTTATCTATCTATCTATCTATCTATCTATCTATATATCTATATATCTATCTATCTATTTATCTATGTATTTATCTATCTATCTATCTATCTAGCTATCTATGTATCGGTCTATCTATCTATCTATCTATCTATCTATCTATCTATCTATCTATCTATCTGTCTGTCTGTCTGTCTGTCTGTCTGTCTGTCTGTCTGTCTGTCTGTCTCTCTGTCTGTCTGTCTGTCTGTCTGTCTGTCTGTCTGTCTGTCTGTCTGTCTGTCTGTCTGTCTGTCTGTCTGTCTGTCTGTCTGTCTGTCTGTCTATCTATCTATCTATCTATCTATCTATCTATCTATCTATCTATCTATCTATCTATCTATCTATCTATCTATCTATCTATCTATCTATCTATCTATCTATCTATCGATCGATCGATCGATCGATCTATCTATCTATCTATTTATCTATCTTGTTGGGAGTGATGGTTGGATACACTCAAGAGATTGAGTAGATGCTGCTAACCCTGCTTTGCACGAGGCCTCTTTGACTTCAGATATGCTTAGTACACTTGCTTAGCTTCCAAATGATACCAAGAAAGCATATATGTACTTTGCAAGTGATATGTGAAATGATCAAATCAAAATAGACTACTTGAGACTTTAAAAATTCTAGAAAACTTGCTATTTCTGTAATGACACCTGCTCAGTCTTTCGCTTAGTGTGACGAGCACACTTACAATTGATCTAATTCCTTCTGGACATATTAAATTAGCTTAACAAGCTACCATTTGCAAGTGGAATGAGAAGAAATGATAAACTACTCACTGAGAAATCAATTTAGCAAAATTATATGTACCCCCGACTTTTTAGGAACTCTGCAGACACAGACCAGTGTGCACTTCGAGCGAGATTTCTCCGAGATGGCTGATCCAATTGACTTGAAACTTTGTAGGTGTATAGTAGACTTGGAGCTGGTTCCAAGGTGCTTTGAATCACTTGATTTGGTTCAGTAGATCCTGAGATATGCTCCTTTGAAGTTGACAGACTTGGAGTAGATGACTCAGAGACAACAGAGATAGTGAATGTGTATACTTCTATTGATTGATGTAATTGTACATACTCATTAGCTTGACAAGCATAGCTAAATGAGGTGTTGTGGTGTAGGCTATGAAGTAGCACTAACACACACTGAGTTACAACAGTAGAATGCCTCGGGGAGTGAGCTCAATTGGACTGGGTAACCCGCGAGTTTTTCCTTCACTTTTTATATGAGTTGGAAGTTAATTGGAATTTCAAATTCAAACTAAGGCTTCCTAGAATCTCTCCTCTAAAAGTAGGGAGATATTCTCTCTACTAAACCATTCACTTTTTCCACGACTAATCAAGTAGGTAAGTGATTACATGAGATGCCAAGTCATATAGACTTTTACAATGGGTAAAGAGGTAAGAACTTATAAGCATAAGTTCATATGGACCTTGCTTCAAGTGAAGCCTTGATGAAAGTTGTCCAAGCTAATCTTCCAAGGTTCCAAGCCAAGTGTGAAGGCTTGAAATGCACCAACAGCTCCCCCTCAAGCCAAACACTTCGGCTTAAGTCTTCATCTTTAATCTTTAATCACATCCTACAATCCAATCATGGATTTGAATCTGCATAGCTTGTTTCCATCCAATGCTTTAGTGAGTAAATCTGCACATTGCATATTAGTAGACACATATGTCAATTGAATGTCTTTACTAAGCAACTTCTCTCTCACATAGTGGTAATGAACCTCTATGTGTTTGGTTTTAGCATGAGATATTGGATTAGCTGCAAGGTGAAGAGAGCTAGTATTATCTCCAAAGATAATTGGAGGTCTAGTGTATAGACCTAACTCTGTATATAGAAGCTTCAACCAGATAGCTTCTTGAGTGGCATTGGTAAGCCCTCTATACTCTGCTTCAGGTGATGACAATGCCACTGTAGGTTGCTTCTTGGCTGACCAAGAAATAGGTTTATCTCCTGCAAAACAAATGTAACCTGATGTGCTTCTCCTATCATCCTTGCATCCTGCCCAATCTGCATCTGAGTAAACTTTAATATCAATATCTGATGTATAAGGAAAGTACAAACCATGGTTCTGAGTTCCCTTCAAATACTTCAAGATCCTTTTTGCTGCCTCTAGGTGAGGTACCCTTGGTTTGTGCATGAATTGGCTTAGCACACTAACTCCATATGCTATGTCAATTCTTGTCAAGGTAGCATAGTTCAAACTACCTACCATGCTTTGATATCCTGTAATGTCTTATATTTCATCCCCTTCATGAGCACTTAACTTTAGGTTGACCTCCATTGGAGTAGTTGTGACTTTAGCATCCTGCAAGCCAAACTTCTTGACCATATCCTGTACATACTTCTTTTGAGTGATATATATACCTGAGTTGGTGTAGACTAACTCAAGACCTAAGAAGTACTTCAATAATCCAAGATCATTGATCTTGAATTCCTTCATCATTTGTCCTTTGATGTGTCTAATCCCATTGACATCATTACCTGTAATGATGATGTCATCAACATAAACACACAAGTAGATTACCTCTGTACTACTTCTCTTTATGAACAGAGAAGTATCAGCTTTGCTCATCACAAATCCTTGGTCTAGGAGGTAGGTTGTCAACCTGTAATTCCATGCTCTAGGTGCCTGCTTCAACCCATATAGAGCCTTCTTCAATTTACAAACATAATTTACCTTCTTGGGATCTTCATAGCCAGGTGGTTGTGACATGTAGACTTCTTCAGATATCCATCCATTCAAGAAAGCATTCTTGACATCTAATTGGTACATGTTCCAATTCTTGGATGCAGCTACACTCACCAATATTCTGATAGTTAGCATCTTAGCCAAAGGAGAAAATGTCTCCTCATAATCAATGCCTTGGGTTTGTGCAAAACCCTTGGCTACCAACCTAGCTTTGTACCTGTTTATTGTTCCATCTGAATTTCTCTTTAGCTTGTAGATCCATCTGGATCCTATCACCTTCATAGAGTCCTTCTTGGGTACCAAGTCCCAAGTATCACTTTCCTTGAGAGCTTCCATTTCTTCATCCATAGCTTCTTTCCATTTTGGTTTGATGATTGCTTCTTCATAGGTACCTGGTTCTTCATTCAACAAATCCTTTGCAAGATATACAGAATGTTTAGTTACAAGTGATGTGTCATACCCAAATCTGATAGGCTTCTTCTTTTCTCTCTGAGATCTTCTCATTGCTTGAGTTGAGGATTCTGGTGTATCCTCAAGCTTCTTCATCTTCATCTTTCCTTTGGACTTCCATGCCTTGAATTCCTCAAGGTTTATTGTATCATCATCATCTGAGCTTGATTCATCTTTCTGGATTGGTTCCTCCTTGGTGAGCCTTGGGAAGTCTTCTTCCATATCATAGGGTAGACTAACCTTCCTGCATTCATTCTCATACCATGAGTCATTCTCATCAAAGATGACATCTCTGCTTACCTTGAAGCCTTTGTTTGTTGGGTTGTAGAATCTGTATCCCTTTTGGTTCAAATCATAACCAATGAAGATACATTTTTCAGCTTTAGGGTCTAGCTTTCCCCTTACCTGTGAGGGAATATGCACATATGCTACACAACCAAAGATTTTGCAATGATCCAGAGAAGGTCTCTTACCATGCCAAGCTTCATATGGTGTTATGCCATCAAGTGATTTGGATGGCAACCTATTGATGAGATAGGTGGCAGTAGAAACACTTTCTACCCAAAGATAATTTGGCAATTTCTTTTCATTAAGCATAGACCTAGCTGTTTCTACTATGAGTCTATTCCTTCTTTCAGCTACCCCATTTTGTTCAGGTGAGTACCTTGTAGTTATCTCCCTTTTGATGCCTCTTTCTTGCAAGAAATCTTCAAACTCATTGGAGAAGTACTCTCCTCCACCATCTGACCTTAGCCTCTTCAAGCTTCTTCCTGTTTGGTTTTCAACAAGTGCAAGATACCTCTTGAAACAATTAAACACTTCATCTTTATGCTTCATAAAATATAAGATGGTCCATCTGCTATAATCATCAATGAAGGACACATAATACCTTGAACCTGAAATGGAAGGGTCCTTGCTAGGTCCCCAAACATCTGTGTGTACCAAGTCTAGGTAGTCTTTATGCATGAAACCTTTCCTTGAGTAGGGCAACCTGTGAGATTTACCAAACTGACATGCTCCACACTTATAAATCATGTGTTGCTTGGATACATTAGGTATCCCAAGCACACATTGATCCCTGCACATTTGCTTTAGGGTTCTTTCACCTATGTGACCTAACCTCTTGTGCCATATTTCTAACTCTGAAAGTGTTTGATCCTTGTAATTATACAAAGCAATATTCTTGGTGTCTTCTAGCTCAAAAGTAAACAATCTACCTGATTTCTCCCCTTTGGCTATCCTTCTGAATCCATATCTTGGGTCCTCCACATATGCTCCATGTTGAGTGAACCTGACCTGCAACCCTTTCACCACAATCTGACCAACACTCATTAGATTCTTGGTGATAGTTGGTACATAGAGTACCTTGCTCAATAGGTTCTGGTTACCATCACATGTCTTTACATTTCCAATCTTAACAACAGAATGTTTAGTGTCATCACCTGTCTGTACCTGATGTTTGCCCTTGGGTTCTTCCAAATTAGAGAGTAGTGCCACATTGCCAGCTACATGGTTAGAACATCCTGAGTCAATATAAAATAAATGATCATCATTTGTACCTGCCTTGGAGGTCATATTCATGATCAATAGGGAGTCATCTTGCTCCTCTATGTAATTGTTGTAGTCCCTTCTATTTCTGAATCCACCTTGGTAATTACCATTGTGGTTGTGGTTGTAATTGTTGTTGTATTGATTGTTGTATCCATTGTAGCCTTGGTGTTGGTTGAACCTGCCTCTCCCTTGAGAGTAGCCACCTCTTGAGTAGCCTCTTCCTCTCTGGTTCTTGTAGTTCTTGTAGCATTCATCTGTGGTATGATTGGACAATCCACAAATGTTGCATGGTGATGAGTTGTAGGGTCTCCCCCTTCCTGACTTACCTCCTCTGCCTCTTCCTCTTGAGGATCTACCTCTCCCTGCATAATTAGCTTGGGAGGTAGAGCCTTCTTCATCCTGTTTCTTTCCTTTACCTTTATCCTTAACTTTCTTATCAGTATATAGAGCAGAGGGGTTGTTACCTTTTGATTGATCTCCTGCCTTTGTAAACTTTGCTTCATGTGTAAATAGTTGGCCCATGAGTGTTGTGAGATCTGGGGTATGCATGTCCATGTAGAGGTCCATTGCAGTGGTGAAACTTTCCCACTTATCATCTGCCTTGAGTCCATTTGTTACTTGTCTGACTATTTGCTCCTCTTCAATCTCCTCTCCAATGCTTGCTAATTGGTCTGCCACATCTTTAATCTTTGTCACATACTCTGAGACTGATTGCTTGGGCTGCTTCCTAAGGGTTGTGAATTCAATCCACAGTTGAATCTTCTTGGCCCTTGTGTTGGAAGAGAAATATGTTGACAAGGTTTCCCAAGTCTCTTGGGAAGTCTTACAGTTCCTTACATGAGGTAAAAGGAAATCAGATATAGAGTTAAGAAGGTAAGACCTTGCCAAAGCATCCTTTGCACACCATTGGTTGAGTCTCTCTTGTTCATCCTTGGTGGGTAGTCCTCTAGCTTTGAATGAGGGCAATTCCTCATCTCCTGATATGTATCCAAATAAGCTCCTTCCTTGTAGATAGGTCTTCATCCTCAATGACCAAGCTTGGTAGTTGTTCCTGTCCAATTTGTCAATGAATGAAGGAAAACCATCTCCCATGTTTACCTTATTTGCTCTGATACCACTGTTGGGAGTGATGGTTGGATACACTCAAGAGATTGAGTAGATGCTGCTAACCCTGCTTTGCACCAGCCCTCTTTGACTTCAGATATGCTTAGTACACTTGCTTAGCTTCCAAATGATACCAAGAAAGCATATATGTACTTTGCAAGTGATATGTGAAATGATCAAATCAAAACAGACTACTTGAGACTTCAAAAATTCTAGAAAACTTGCTATTTCTGTAATGACACCTGCTCAGTCTTTCACTCAGTGTGACCAGCACACTTACAATTGATCTAATTCCTTCTGGACATATTAAATTAGCTTAACAAGCTACCATTTGCAAGTGGAATGAGAAGAAATGATAAACTACTCACTGAGAAATCAATTTAGCAAAATTATATGTACCCCCGACTTTTTAGGAACTCTGCAGACACAGACCAGTGTGCACTTCGAGCAAGATTTCTCCGAGATGGCTGATTCAATTG
>MU260152.1:42500-60000 GCA_020310875.1 Ceratopteris richardii | reverse complement strand
CAAACATAAAGTGGAGAGCATTGGATCAGTGAAGACAAAGAGTGGAAGTACACTTCTGAGCAAGGTACTTTATGTCCCTACTATTCCTAAGAATTTGATAAGTGTAGGGCAAATTGTGGAGAAAGGATATGAAGTAAGATTTACAAATGATGGTGTCTATGTACAAGATCCAAATCAGGGATATAGAACCATAATTGCAGGTAAAAAGGAGGGAAGATTGTTCACTCTCAAAGTCCAAGGTAATGTAGGACATGCATTGTTTACCTATGGAGGTCAAAAGGTATCTGAATTAGACCTATGGCATAAGAGGCTAGGTCATTTCAATGAGAGAGCTATAAAGGAAATGTCAAAGAATCAGGTGGTGCTTGGATTGCCAAACATTGAAGGGCAACATATGGTGTACAAGTGTGAAGCTTGTCAATTAGGTAAAGCACACAAAAGTTCTTATAACAAATCAGGGTACAAGTATTCAAATATGCTTGAATTGGTTCATACAGATGTATGGGGACCCTCAAGGGACTATAGCATAAATGGATCCAGATATTATGTGTTGTTTGTTGATGATGCAACCAGGTGGATTACTTTGTATGTAATCAAGGACAAATCAGAAGTCTTTAAGACATTCAAACATTTCCATGCTTATGCAGAAAGGATCACAGGACAAAAGCTAAAGAGGTTAAGATCAGATGGAGGGGGAGAGTATTTCTCAAAAGAGTTTGATGATTATTTGTGGAATGCAGGTATCAAAAGAGAAGTGACTTGTAGGTACTCCCCTCAACAGAATGGAGTAGCAGAAAGGAGGAATAGGACTCTTGTAGAGTTTGCAAGAGCCATGATGAAGGAAAAAAATTGTCCAAATTACTTATGGGCAGAGGCCATTAACACTGCAACATATCTTGTGAATAGGTTGCCTTGCAAAGCTTTGAATGGAGGAACCCCTTATGAAGCATGGTGGGGTAAGAAGCCTAGTCTTGATCATTGTAAAGTATTTGGATGTATTGCATATGCTTATGTTCCTTCACAATTAAGACATAAGCTAGAACCAAAAGCAGAGAAGTATGTGTTTATTGGATATGATGATAGACAGATGGGTTACAGGTTGTGGAGTCCATCCACAAAGCAATTTCTTGTTACTAAAGATGTAACATTTGATGAGCAAAACATGTGGTATACAGGATCACCAAATGAGTATGCAGGTGTTGAAGAAATTCAAAGGAAAGGAAAGGCAAAGGTAAAAGTTTGTGAAGAAATTGTTGATGAAGTTGACTCTAGATGTAGAGTGCAGGATCATGTAGAAGAAGGGCCAAGATTTGATCCAGAATCAAATGAAGCTGAAACATCAAGAAGTGCAGAAATCAGAAGATCTACAAGGGAAAGGAAAGAGCCTATAAGGTATAGCTATGATACATCTTTCCTAACAACAAGAGATTATGCTTACATTGTGAAAACAGAAGAAGATCCAACCACTTATGAAGAAGCCAAAGGTAAACAGAATTGGGAGAAGGCAATGCAAGAAGAGTATGATGCTCTACTTGAAAATGAAACTTGGGAATTAGTACCAAGACCAAAGAATCAGAAAGTCATTGGATGCAAGTGGGTATACAAAACAAAGAGATTTGCAGATGGTAAGGTGTCTAGATATAAGGCTAGACTTGTAGTCAAAGGTTATGCCCAAACTTATGGGATAGATTATGATGAAACCTTTAGTCCTGTTGCTAAGATGTCTACAATTAGGACATTGATTGCTATTGCTGCTTGCAAAGGTTGGAAATTATCACAATTGGATGTGAAGAATGCATTTCTTAATGGTTACATTGCAGATGAAGTATATATGGAGCAACCAGAAGGTTTCATGGAGTCAATTGGATCAGATTATGTGTGTAAGCTCAAGAGAGCTTTATATGGGTTGAAGCAAGCCCCAAGAGCTTGGAATTACAGATTGGTCAAGTTCTTAAATGAATGTGGATTTCAAGCATCAAAGGCAGATAGTAGCTTGCTAGTGAAGGCAAGTGAAAATGGATATATTTACATGTGCATTTATGTTGATGATATTATTGTTACAGGAACAGATGCTCAAGGAATCAATGAACTCAAGAAGCAAATAGAGAAGGAGTTTAAGATAAGTGACTTGGGAAACTTATCTTATTTTCTAGGAATGCAGATTGTGTATACTCAACATGGAGTATATGTTTCACAAGAAAGATATTTGAAGAATCTTTTGATCAAGTTTAACATGGAAGAGTGCAAGACCTCAACCACTCCATTGGAGGTAAATCATAAATTAAGCAGGTATGGAGGTGAAGAGTTCAATGACATGAAGAAATATCAGAGTTTGGTAGGTAGTTTGATCTATGCTACCTTGACAAGGCCAGATCTATCATATGCAGTAGGTGTGTTGTCACAATTCATGCATTGTCCAAAGAAGACTCATTGGATTGCAGCCCAAAGGGTACTCAGATATATCAAAGGAACCCTAAGTGAAGGTTTGTATTATGGTTTCACTTCTGACACAAGAATCAAAGTGTTTAGTGATGCAGATTGGGCAGGTGACTCAGATAATAGAAGGTCTACCCATGGATATCTATGTTATGTTGGAGACAAGTTAGTGTCTTGGTGTTCAAAGAAGCAACACACAGTTGCTTTATCATCCACAGAGGCTGAGTATAAGGGAATGGTAGAAGCTGCAAAAGAAGTCATATGGTTGAAGACCTTGATGAAAAGTTTTGAGATTGATCATAGTACTCCAATAATTTTTGGAGACAATATGAGTTCTTTGTATTTGGCAGCTAACCCTGTTTTTTATGCCAGGACTAAGCATATAGAGATACAGTATCATTTCTTGAGGGAAAAGGTACTTGATAAAGAGATTGAAGTGATGTACACTCCAACAAAAGAACAAGTGGCAGATATGATGACAAAGAGCTTGGATGGACCTAAGCTACAGAGATTCAAGGAGATGGCAGGAGTGAAGAAGAATCGAATAATCACAATTAGTGATTGAGGGGGAGCTGTTCAAACCAATCACAAATTGGTGATTATACAGATCTTGGAGAATACTTATGGTCAAAGTGAAGCAAAGGAAGACATTTGCAAAATGAAGAAGAAGTCAGAATGTTGTCTTGTACACATATGTACATTAGCATAGTCATAGATGACTTAGAACTTTTGTTCAGTAAGAAGTATGTACAAATTATCTATAAATACCTTGAGAAAAGTCGGGGCAAGTATGGAGAGCACATGAGAGCATATGTAACAATAGTTACAAGTCAAGAATTAGGAAGATAGAAGCTATGAGATAGTGGAAAGTGAGTTTGTGTTTGCTCTTATCACTCAGTTGTAATTTTCTGAGTTAATGAAGAAATATTGCGCCCGATCTTTTCGTGTCTGCTCCTTCTGTGTTTGATTGTTTGTGAAATCCTTTTGAGGATATCTAAGTTGTTAGTTGATGAGCCTGTGACCTGAATTTCAGAGTCCAATTGTGAACAGGCTAGGAGAATTGTGAGTAGGAACATTCATATGTGTTGAATGTCTACAGTTCTCTGAAACAGGCGCAAAATTCGTGTTTAATCTTTTGGTCAGTGCTCACTCCATAGTTTAAAGTTTTGTGCAAGCAAGCACTTAATCTTTAAGTTGGAAGGTGATCTACTCGTGGCTAAAAGCATTTGGCAAAACGGGTTAGATATTGTGAGAATCAAAGTTAAGAAGTTAGGGGTGTCTGAATCGACTTCTCAGAAGTACAGTTTCTGACATAGGTAACTGAGATATATACATATATATCTATCTATCTATAGAGCTATCTATCTATCTATCTAACTATCTGTCTATGTGTCTATCTATCTATTTTTCTATTTTTCTATATGTCTATCTCTGTATCTCTCTATCTCTTTATCAGTCTATCTGCCTATAAGTCTATGTGTCTATATGTCTATCATTCTATCGGTCTATCTATCTATCTATCTATCTATCTATCTTTCTATCTATCTATCTGTCTATCTATGTATGTATCTATCTATCTATCTATCTATCTATCTATCTATCTATCTATCTATCTATCTATCTATCTATTTCTCTGTCTCTCTATCTTTCTATCTATTTATCTATCTATCAATCTATCTATCAATCTATCACACTATCACCTTATCTATCTATCTATCTATCTATCTATCTATCTATCTATCTATCTATCTATCTATCTTTCTATCTATCTATCTATCTATCTATCTATCTATCTATCTATCTATCTATCTATCTATCTATCGATCTATCGATATATCTATCTATCTATCTATCTTTCTATCTGTCTATCTATCTATCTATCTATCTGTCTAACTAACTAACTAATTTTCTATCTATGTATGTATGTATGTAACTATCTATCTATCTATCTATCTATCTATCTATGTATCTATCTATCTATCTATCTATCTATCTATCTATCTATCTATCTATCTATCTATCTATCTATCTATCTATCTATCTATCTATCTATCTCTCTATCTATCTCTCTATCTATCTCTCTATCTCTCTCTCTATCTATCTATCTATCTATCTATCTATCAATCTATCTATCTATCTATCTATCTATCTATCTATCTATCTATCTATCTATCTATCTATCTATCTATCTATCTATCTATCTATCTATCTATCTATCTATCTATCTATCTATCTATCTATCTATCTATCTATCTATCTATCTATCTATCTATTTGTCTATCTATCTATCTATCTATCTATCTATCTATCTATCTTTCTATCTATCTATCTATCTATCTATCTATCTATCTATCTATCTATCTATCTATCTATCTATCTATCTATCTATCTATCTATCTATCTATCTATCTATCTATCTATCTATCTATCTATCTATCTATCTATCTATCTATCTATCTATCTATCTATCTATCTATCTATCTATCTATCTATCTATCTATCTATCTATCTATCTATCTATCTATCTATCTATCTATCTATCTATGTATCTATCTATCTATCTATCTATCTATCTGTCGGTCTGTCCATCTATCTATCTATCCATCTATCTATCTATCCATCCATCCATCTATCTTTGTATCTATCTCTCTATGTACCTATCTATCTATCCATCTATCTATCTATCTATCTATCTATCTATCTATCTATCTATCTATCTATCTATCTATCTATCTATCTATCTATCTATCTATCTAGCTATCTATCTATCTATCTATCTATCTATCTATCTATATATCTATCTATCTATTTATCTAACCATCTATCTATCTATCTATCTATCCATCTATCTACCTATATATATTTTTCCATCTATCTATCTGTTATCTATCTATCTATCTATCTATCTATGTATCTGTCTATCTATTTATCTATCTATCTATCTATCTATCTATCTATCTATCTATCTATCTATCTATCTATCTATCTATCTATCTATCTATCTATCTATCTATCTATCTATCTATCTATCTATCTATCTATCTATCTATCTATCTATCTATCGTGTTGGATACCTCTAAATCTCCAAAGGTTTGATCTATAATGATCTAAGAGGACCTCTATATCAGTTATGGACCAAACTTTACACAAATGTTACCTTCATTTATCAATTCTTCAACTATCACTTCTCTAAGTGAGAATCTTCTTTCTTCAAGAAGTCTACTTCAAAGATTGACTTCATTACCTTTACATATCTTTAGATTTCTTCAAACTAATGATGTACATATCTCCACACTACCTTTGCACAATCATATCAACTATTAGTACTTCAAAAGAATCATTAAAACTTTAATTTGATCTTTAAGATCAAAAGTATGTTAGAAATTGTCTTCCTGCACAAGCGAGTTTGACATAGCTAACTTTTGAGGTTGATTTCTCACAGCACAGATCGTGCTTTGCTAAATGATTTTTGCCATAGCTTCCTTACCTTCTAACTTAGATTTTGAATGCTGATTCATCAAAAACTTTACAATGTGTACTGAGATCCAAGCAAAACATTGACACGAAAAAGTGCACGACTATGAGAGGTCTACTTGCAGATTTTACATGCACATGTTCCTATTGATCATACTCACAGCATGAAAGGAATTAGGCCATGAAACTTTGAACATAGCTTTGTTAGCTTCTAGATCAGATATGTACAAAAGTTTTCCTGATGCACATGATCAAACTGAGAAAAATCAGAGAAATACTCGTCGCTAATTTTTGAAAATGACTCTCTACACATCTACCTCAATGACCACTTGGATTCTAATGACTCTCACATGTATTTCTCTACATCATTAACTTATATACATATGTTTCTAGACTTATCGTGTGTCTATTGCATTACTCCTTATCATCCTAAGGATCACCTATACTCATAGTACAAGAATTTCTATCTGTAATGTACATATGTATACAAGCTTCACTTCTGAGATCTCTTTAATTTCTCAAATGAATTCTTTAACTTCATTCTGACCATTGACTTGCTTCAAGCTCTTTATAATCATCAATTTGGGATTGCTTTGTTCCAACAGCTCCCCATCAATTACTAATTGTGATTATTCCATTCTTTTTTACTCCTGCCATCTCTTTGAACTTCTGTAGCTTATGTCCATCTAAGCTTTTTGTCAACATATCTGCAACTTGCTCTTTGGTTGGAGTATACAATACTTCAATCTCTTTATCAAGTACTTTTTCTCTCAAGAAATGATACTGAATCTCTATGTGTTTAGTCTTGGCATGAAAAACAGGGTTAGTTGCCAAATATAATGAACTCATATTGTCTCCAAAAATAATTGGAGTACTCTGATCAGTTCCAAAACTCTTCAACAAGGTCTTTAACCATATCACTTCTTTTGCAGCCTCTACCATTCCTTTATACTCAGCTTCCGTAGATGACAAAGCAACTGTATGTTGCTTCTTTGAGCACCAAGAAACCAACTTATCTCCAATATAATAGAGATACCCATGAGTAGACCTTCTATCATCTGAATCACCTGCCCAATTTGCATCACTAAACACTTTGATTCTTGTATCAAAAGTAAATCCATAATACAAACCTTCACTTAGGGTTCCTTTGATATATCTGAGTACCCTTTGAGCTGCAATCCAATGAGTTTTCTTTGGACAATGCATAAATTGTGATAACACACCCACTGCATATGATAGGTCTGGCCTTGTCAAGGTAGCACAAATTAGACTACCTACCAAATTATGATATTTCTTCATATCACTAAATTCTTCACCTCCATATTTGCTCAATTTATGGTTCACCTCTAATGATGTAGTTGAAGCCTTGCACTCTTCCATATTAAACTTGACCAGAAGATTCTTCAAGTATCTCTCTTCTGTAACATATACTCCATGTTGAGTATACACAATCTACATTCCTAAGAAATAAGATAAGTTTCCCAAATCACTTATCTTAAACTCCTTCTCTATTTGTTTCTTAAGCTCCTTGATTCCTTGACCATCTGTACCTATGACAATAATATCATCAACATAAATACACATGTATATATATACATTTTCACTTGCCTTCACTAGCAAGCTACTATCTGTCTTTGAAGCTTGATATCCACATTCATTCAAGAACTTAACAACCCTGTAATTCCATGATCTTGGAGCCTACTTCAAACCATACAAAGCTCTCTTGAGCTTACACACATAATATAGTTCAATCGAATCCATGAAACCCTCTCGTTGCTCCATGTATACTTCATTTGCAATGTATCCATTCAGAAATGCATTCTTCACATCTAATTGTGATAACTTCCATCCTTTACAAGCAGCAATAGCAATTAGAAATCTAATTGTAGACATCTTAGCAATTGGACTAAAGGTTTCATCATAATCTACCCCATAAGTTTGGGCATAACCTTTAACCACAAGTCTAGCCTTGTATCTAGACACTTTTCCATCTGCAAACCTTTTTGTTTTATACACCCACTTACACCCAATGTCCTTTTGATTCTTTGGTCTTGGCACCAATTCCCATGTTTCATTCTCAAGTAGAGCTTCATACTCTTCTTGCATTGCCTTCTCCCAATTCTGTTTACCTTTAGCTTCTTCATATGTAATTGGATCCTCTTCTGTCTTCACAATGTAAGCATAATCTTTTGTTGTTAAGAAAGATGTATCATAGCTATACCTGATAGGTTCTTTTCTTTCTCTCAAAGACCTTCTGACCTCTGCACTTCATGAAGTCTCATCCAAATTTGATTTTGGATCAAATCTTGGCCCATCTTCAACATTATCCTGCAATTTATTTCTATAATCAGCATCATCAATATCTTCTTCATACACACTTACTTTTGTCTTCCCTTTCCTTTGTATTTCTTCAACATCTGCATAATCATTTGTTGACCCTATATACCATGTGCTTTGCTCATCAAATGTAACATCTTTTGTAACAAGAAATTGCTTTGTGGATGGACTCCACAATTTGTAACCCATCTCTCTATCATCATACCCAATAAACACATACTTCTCTGCTTTGGGTTCTAGCTTGGAAGGAACATAAGCATATGCTAAACATCCAAATAGCTTACAATGATCAAGAGTAGGTTTCTTACCCCACCATGCTTCATAAGGTGTTCTTCCATCCAAGGCTTTACAAGGTAACCTATTCACAAGGTATGTTGTAGTATTGATAGCTTCTGCCCATAAGTAATTTGGACAATTCTTCTCTTTCATCATTGCTCTTGCAAACTCTACAAGAGTTCTATTTCTTCTTTTCTGCTACTCCTTTTTGTTCAGGAGAGTACCTGCAAGTTACTTCCCTTTTTATACCTGCATTCTAGAAATAATCATCAAACCCTTTAGAGAAATACTCTCCCCCTCCATCTGATCTCAACCTCTTGAGCTTTTGTCTTGTAACCCTTTCTACATAAGCATGATAATGCTTGAACGTCTTGAACACTTCTGATTTGTCCTTGATAACATATAAGGGAATCCATCTGGTTGCATCATCAACAAACAACACATAATATTTGGATCCATTTATGCTATAGTCCCTTGAAGGACCCCACACATCTGTATGAACCAACTCAAGCATATTTGAATACTTGTACCCTGATTTATTGTATGAACTTTTGTGTGCTTTACCTAATTGAAAAGCTTCACACTTGTACACCATGTGTTGACCTTCAACATTTGGCAATCCAAGAACCACATCATTCTTTGACATTTCCTTTATGGCTCTCTCATTGAAATGACCTAGCCTTTTATGCCATAGGTCTAACTCAGACATCTTTTGACTTCCATAAGTAAATAATGCATGTCCCACATTACCTTGGACCTTGAGGGTAAACAACCTTCCTTCCTTTTTACCTGCAATGATATTTCTATATCCTTGATTTAGATCCTGCACATAAACACCATCATTTGTGAATCTGACTTCATATCCCTTCTCCACAATTTGTCCTACACTTATCAAGTTTTTAGGAATAGTAGGAACATAAAGTACCTTGCTTAAGAGTGTGCTTCCACTCTTTGCCTTCACTGATCCAATGCTTTCCACTTTATGCTTGGTGTTATCTCCTGTTTGAACTGTATGTCCATTCACCTTTGCTTCCATATCAGTCATCAGTAATATATTGCCACTCAGATGATTGCTACATCCTGAGTCAATATACAACACCCTTTGATCTTCTCCTACTACTTCATGTGTTGCATTCAAGATAAGAGTCATGTCATCCTTCTGATCTGATGCATAATTACTAATAATTGTTGTTGTAGGATTGAGATTGAAAACTTCTTCCACCTCCTCTAGCATATGATGTCCTACCACCTCTTCCTTTGAAGTTGCCTCTTTGATTTCTGCCTCCTCTACCTCTTTGATTGAAGCCATGGTTATTACCTCCACCATTTTGATTGTTATACCAAGAATCATTTGCCAAATGATTTGTTCTACCACAAATCCAACAAGCTTTAGTATTGTCTTTGCTCTTACCTCCTCTTCCTTTACCTCTCAAATTCATCTTTCCTTTTGTGAAATTAGCTTGACTTGAAGTTCCTTCATCATCAGTTGACTGCTTCCCTTTGCCATTCTTTTTCTTGTCCTTGGAGTACATAGCTTGACTTTCACTCCTATCATTGTCTCCCTTAATATCGTGCTCAAAAGTTAGCATGTGTCCTAGCAATTGATCAAGATCAAGAGTAAAATGATCTAATGACAATTCTAGGGACAATATGAAAGGCTTCCACTTCTCATCTCCTCTCGTACCTGTAAGTATTTGCCTTACCAACTTATCCTCTTCAATGTCTTCATCACCTAAGCTATCTGCAATATCCTTCATTCTTGCCACATAATCAGAAATTGATTGAACTCTTCTTCTTGAAAGTTGTGAAATCTGCCCATAATTGTTGGTGCAGACCAATCACCAATTGAAGGCTTGGAAGATCAAATGATGAAGGAAGAATTAATTTCTAAAGTATGGAAGAAGATCACAATCAGAGGACAAGAGAAGTGTACACATATGTACATTAGCATAGTCATAGATGACTTAGATCTTTTTGTTCAGTAAGAATTATGTACAAATTATCTATAAATACCTTGAGAAAAGTCGGGGCAAGTATGAGAGCACATGAGAGCATATGTAGAAACCAAGATTGAGGAAGTTAGGAGTCAAGAGATAGAGAAAAGTTAATTGAGTTAGCTCTCATCACTCAGTTGTAATTTTCTGAGTTAATGAAGAAATATTGCGCCCGATCTTTTCGTGTCTGCTCCTTCTGTGTTTGATCAATTGTGAAATCCTTTTGAGGATATCTAAGTTGTTAGTTAATGAGCCTGTGACCTGAATTTTAGAGTCCAATTGTAAACAGGCTAGGAGAATTGTGAGTAGGAACATTCATATGTGTTGAATGTCTACAGTTCTCTGAAACAGGCGCAAATTTCAAGTTTAATTTTTTGGTCAGTGCTCACTCCATAGTTTAAAGTTTTGTGCAAGCAAGCACTTAATCTTTAAGTTAGAAGGTGATCTACTCGTGGCTAAAAGCATTTGGCAAAACGAGTTAGATATTGTGAGAACCAAAGTTAAGAAGTTAGGGGTGTCTAAATCGACTTCTCAGAAGCGCAGATTCAGACATAGGTAACTTGTGAAGACAATTTCTCAAGTTATACTAAAGCTTATGAAGTAATTCAACTTGGAGGTGATGCGCAATCTCTAGGAGATGATTCGTACAAAGTTTCATCAAAAACTTTACACATTTGATAAGTCAATGTGAAGAAATTCTGCAGCAGACTTTTCTGTGTATCATCTTCTTCACAGAATTGTTAATTTTTTGATAGTTAGTAATTGATCCTCTAAATGAGTGAAAGGTTTTGACTTATTCTTGGTATAGAGGTGCTCTAATCACAAGAATAGGTTGTTCTTTTGGAGATTAACATTCTCCATCAGTGGTATCAGAGCAGGAGACATCAATTTGAGGAAATTTGAAGAAAGGAAGATCCCGACTGCTGCAGATTCAAGAGATTCAACATTTGAAGGATCAAGAAGTGAAAGCTTGGAGTCAAAGCTTGAGGAGAAGACTATTTGACATCAAGAAAGGCAAAAGGAGTTCAACTCGAAGTAAAGGTACATACATTGTTTGTAAAGCTTGAAGTTTCAATACACAGGTGGATACAAGATGGGAGAAAGCTTGCAGATTGATAAGCTAGATAGGGAGAACTATCCAGCATGGTCCATGAGGATGGAAGCACACCTCATGAGCAAAGATCTTATATCATTTATTACAGGAGATGAAGAAAAACCAGAATTTGCAGATCCAAGTATTCCTACTAGGGAAGAACTTGCAATGTTGAAGACTTGGATGAGAAAGGATGCTCAAGCAAGGAGTATCATCTACATGTCTGTAAATGATTACCTTCTACCTCACATCAGAGGTTTGGAAAGTGCTACAGATGTTTGGAATGCCTTGGAAGAGCATTTCCAAAATACTACTAAGTCAAGGAAGTCCTCACTATGGGCTGAGTTCACAACTTTCAAGAAGAAGAGCTCACAATCAATTTCAGATTATGTGGCAAGGATGAAAGATATTGCAGATAGCTTGGGAGCAATGGATGAAGATATTGAAGAAGAAAAGTTGGTAAGACAAATACTTACAGGTCTAAGAGGTGATGAGAAGTGGAAGCCTTTTATCTTGTCCATAGAGTTGTCACTTGATCACTTTACTCCTGACCTTAATCAATTGCTAGGACACATGCTAACCTTTGAGCAGGATCTTAAAGGAGACAATGATAGAAGTACAAGTCAAGCTATGTACTCCAAAGACAAGAAAAAGAATGGCAAAGGAAAGCAATCAAATGATGATGAAGGGAATTCAAATCAAGCCAACTTCACAAAAGGGAAGACAAATTTCAGAGGTAAAGGAAGAGGAGGTAAGAACAAAGATAATGCTAAAGCTTGTTGGATTTGTGGCAGAACAAATCATTTGGCAAATGATTGTTGGTATAATAATCAAAGTGGAGGATACAACAATCAGAATTATAGTCAAAGAGGTAGAGGAGGCAGAAACCAAAGAGGCAATTTCAGAGGAAGAGGTGGTAGGACATCATATGGTAGAGGAGGTGGAAGAAACTTCCAATCTCAGTCCTACAACAATAATTATTACAATTATGCATCAGATCAGAAGGATGACATGACTCTTATCCTGAATGCAACTCATGAATCAATGGGAGAAGATCAAAGAGTGTTTTATATTGACTCAGGGTGCAGCAACCATCTGAGTGGGAATCTATCCTTGATGACTGATATGGAAGCAAGGGTGAATGGACATACAGTTCAAACAGGTGACAATACCAAACATAAAGTGGAGAGCATTGGATCAGTGAAGACAAAGAGTGGAAGTACACTTCTGAGCAAGGTACTTTATGTCCCTACTATTCCTAAAAATTTGATAAGTGTAGGGCAAATTGTGGAGAAAGGATATGAGGTAAGATTCACAAATGATGGTGTCTATGTACAAGATCCAAGTCAGGGATATAGAACCATAATTGCAGGTAAAAAGGAAGGAAGATTGTTCACTCTCAAAGTCCAAGGTAATGTGGGACATGCATTGTTTACCTATGGAGGTCAAAAGGTATCCGAATTAGACCTATGGCATAAGAGGCTAGGTCATTTCAATGAGAGAGCTATAAAGGAGATGTCAAAGAATCAGGTGGTGCTTGGATTGCCAAACATTGAAGGGCAACATATGGTGTACAAGTGTGAAGCTTGTCAATTAGGTAAAGCACATAAAAGTTCTTATAACAAATCAGGGTACAAGTATTCAAACATGCTTGAATTGGTTCATACAGATGTATGGGGTCCCTCAAGGGATTATAGCATAAATGGATCCAGATATTATGTGTTGTTTGTTGATGATGCAACCAGGTGGATTACTTTGTATGTAATCAAGGATAAATCAGAAGTCTTTAAGACATTCAAACATTTCCATGCTTATGCAGAAAGGATCACAGGACAAAAGCTAAAGAGGTTAAGATCAGATGGAGGGGGAGAGTATTTCTCAAAAGAGTTTGATGATTATTTGTGGAATGCAGGTATCAAAAGAGAAGTGACTTGCAGGTACTCCCCTCAACAAAATGGAGTAGCAGAAAGGAGGAATAGGACTCTTGTAGAGTTTGCAAGAGCCATGATGAAGGAAAAGAATTGTCCAAATTACTTATGGGCAGAGGCCATTAACACTGCAACATATCTTGTGAATAGGTTGCCTTGCAAAGCTTTGGATGGAGGAACCCCTTATGAAGCATGGTGGGGTAAGAAGCCTAGTCTTGATCATTGTAAAGTATTTGGATGTATTGCTTATGCTTATGTTCCTTCACAATTAAGACATAAGCTAGAACCAAAAGCAGAGAAGTATGTGTTTATTGGATATGATGATAGACAAATGGGTTACAGGTTGTGGAGTCCATCCACAAAGCAATTTCTTGTTACTAAAGATGTAACATTTGATGAGCAAAACATGTGGTATACAGGATCACCAAATGAGTATGCAGGTGTTGAAGAAATTCAAAGGAAAGGAAAGGCAAAGGTAAAAGTATGTGAAGAAATTGTTGATGAAGTTGACTCTAGATGTAGAGTGCAGGATCATGTAGAAGAAGGGCCAAGATTTGATCCAGAATCAAATGAGGCTGAAACTTCAAGAAGTGCAGAAATCAGGAGATCTACAAGAGAAAGGAAAGAGCCTATAAGGTATAGTTATGATACATCTTTCCTAACAACAAAAGATTATGCCTACATTGTGAAAACAGAAGAAGATCCAACCACTTATGAAGAAGCCAAAGGTAAACAGAATTGGGAGAAGGCAATGCAAGAAGAGTATGATGCTCTACTTGAAAATGAAACTTGGGAATTAGTACCAAGACCAAAGAATCAGAAAGTCATTGGATGCAAGTGGGTATATAAAACAAAGAGGTTTGCAGATGGTAAGGTGTCTAGATATAAGGCTAGACTTGTGGTTAAAGGTTATGCCCAAACTTATGGGGTAGATTATGATGAAACCTTTAGTCCTGTTGCTAAGATGTCTACAATTAGGACATTGATTGCTATTGCTACTTGCAAGGGATGGAAATTGTCACAATTGGATGTGAAGAATGCATTTCTTAATGGTTACATTGCAGATGAAGTATATATGGAGCAACCAGAAGGCTTCATGGAATCAATTGGATCAGATTATGTGTGTAAGCTCAAGAGAGCTTTATATGGGTTGAAGCAAGCCCCAAGAGCTTGGAATTACAGATTGGTCAAGTTCTTGAATGAATGTGGGTTTCAAGCATCAAAGGCAGATAGTAGCTTGCTAGTGAAGGCAAGTGAAAATGGATATATTTACATGTGCATTTATGTTGATGATATTATTGTTACAGGAACAGATGCTCAAGGAATCAATGAACTCAAGAAGCAAATAGAGAAGGAGTTTAAGATAAGTGACTTGGGAAACTTATCTTATTTTCTAGGAATGCAGATTGTGTATACTCAACATGGAGTATATGTTTCCCAAGAGAGATACTTGAAGAATCTTCTAGCCAAGTTTAACATGGAAGATTGCAGGACATCAACTACACCATTGGAGGTAAATCATAAATTAAGCAGGTATGGAGGTGAAGAGTTCAATGATATGAAGAAATATCAGAGTTTGGTAGGTAGTCTAATCTATGCTACCTTGACAAGGCCAGATCTATCATATGCAGTAGGTGTGTTGTCACAATTCATGCATTGTCCAAAGAAGACTCATTGGATTGCAGCCCAAAGGGTACTCAGATATATCAAGGGAACCCTAAGTGAAGGTTTGTATTATGGTTTCACTTCTGACACAAGAATCAAAGTGTTTAGTGATGCAGATTGGGCAGGTGACTCAGATGATAGAAGGTCTACTCATGGATATCTATGTTATGTTGGAGACAAGTTAGTGTCTTGGTGTTCAAAGAAGCAACATACAGTTGCTTTATCATCCACAGAAGCTGAGTATAAGGGAATGGTAGAAGCTGCAAAGGAAGTGATATGGTTGAAGACATTGATGAAAAGTTTTGAGATTGATCATAGTACTCCAATAATTTTTGGAGACAATATGAGTTCTTTGTATTTGGCAGCTAACCCTGTTTTTCATGCCAGGACTAAGCATATAGAGATACAGTATCATTTCTTGAGGGAAAAGGTACTAGATAAAGAGATTGAAGTGATGTATACTCCAACAAAAGAACAAGTGGCAGATATGATGACAAAGAGTCTGGATGGACCTAAGTTACAAAGGTTCAAAGACATGGCAAGTATCAAGAAGACAGAGAAGACCTCAATTGATGATTGAGGGGGAGCTGTTGGTGCAGACCAATCACCAATTGAAGGCTTGGAAGATCAAATGATGAAGGAAGAATTAATTTCTAAAGTATGGAAGAAGATCACAATCAGAGGACAAGAGAAGTGTACACATATGTACATTAGCATAGTCATAGATGACTTAGATCTTTTTGTTCAGTAAGAATTATGTACAAATTATCTATAAATACCTTGAGAAAAGTCGGGGCAAGTATGAGAGCACATGAGAGCATATGTAGAAACCAAGATTGAGGAAGTTAGGAGTCAAGAGATAGAGAAAAGTTAATTGAGTTAGCTCTCATCACTCAGTTGTAATTTTCTGAGTTAATGAAGAAATATTGCGCCCGATCTTTTCGTGTCTGCTCCTTCTGTGTTTGATCAATTGTGAAATCCTTTTGAGGATATCTAAGTTGTTAGTTAATGAGCCTGTGACCTGAATTTCAGAGTCCAATTGTAAACAGGCTAGGAGAATTGTGAGTAGGAACATTCATATGTGTTGAATGTCTACAGTTCTCTGAAACAGGCGCAAATTTCAAGTTTAATTTTTTGGTCAGTGCTCACTCCATAGTTTAAAGTTTTGTGCAAGCAAGCACTTAATCTTTAAGTTAGAAGGTGATCTACTCGTGGCTAAAAGCATTTGGCAAAACGAGTTAGATATTGTGAGAACCAAAGTTAAGAAGTTAGGGGTGTCTAAATCGACTTCTCAGAAGCGCAGATTCAGACATAGGTAACTTGTGAAGACAATTTCTCAAGTTATACTAAAGCTTATGAAGTAATTCAACTTGGAGGTGATGCGCAATCTCTAGGAGATGATTCGTACAAAGTTTCATCAAAAACTTTACACATTTGATAAGTCAATGTGAAGAAATTCTGCAGCAGACTTTTCTGTGTATCATCTTCTTCACAGAATTGTTAATTTTTTGATAGTTAGTAATTGATCCTCTAAATGAGTGAAAGGTTTTGACTTATTCTTGGTATAGAGGTGCTCTAATCACAAGAATAGGTTGTTCTTTTGGAGATTAACATTCTCCATCAATAATGAGGACTTCCTTGACTTGGTTGTGTTTTAAACATGCTCTTCCAAAGCATTCCACACATCTGTTGCACTTTCTAATCCTCTAATGTGAGGTAGAAGATAATCATTTACAGCCATGTAAATAATGCTCCTAGCTTGAGCATCCTTCCTCATCCAATTCTTTAAATCTACAAGCTCTTCCCTAGTTGGAACACTAGGATCTTCAAACTCAGCATTTTCTTCTTCTCCTGTGATGAATGCGATCAAATCTTTGCTCATTACGTGTGCCTACATCCTCATGGACGAAGCTAGATAGTTCTCCCTATCTAGCTTATCAATTTGCAAGCTTTCTCCCATCTTTGATCTTCTATGTCTGCAATTACTAGGATTTATGATAATATAATGTACCTTTGATATGAAGCTTTAATCCTTCTTGATCCTTTGAACTCGTACTTTGTATTTATTCATATTGTCTTCAAGACTTTGACCTTGTCCACCTTCAATTAGAAGAAACTTCAATATCTGCAACAGTCGGGACTTCCAATGCCTTTACTTCACTTGTATTGCACCTTCAGCTCTGACACCACTCTTAGAGACCTCTAAATCTCCAAAGGTTTGATCTATACTAATTGAAGAGCACCTCTATACCAGTTATGGACCAAAATTTACACAAATGTTACCTTCATTTATCAAT
>MU260152.1:22500-27500 GCA_020310875.1 Ceratopteris richardii | reverse complement strand
AAATCATTGACCATAAAAAATGCGCCATTTCAGAAAACTATGAACACTCTTTTACATATGAATGTTCCTACTCATAATTCTCACAGCCTCTTTACAATTAGGCTCTCTAACTTTAACCATAGACTTAGTAACTATGAACTTAGACATCTAAAAAAGGATTCTTGAAATGATCAAGCACAGATGGAGAATGCACAGAAATATCGGGCGCAACTTCTCTTCATTTCTGACAGAAATTACATCTGGATGAGAGAGCTATTATAATCTCTTCATAAGTGTCTAATGACTTCTAATTCTTCTCAATTCTCATGCTCTACATCCTTTCATACTTTTCTTGAAATTTTCCAAGTATATATATAGACAAAAATTTACAAGCTTATGACTATTCAAAAGTATAAGTGACCTATATCTGAACTAATGTACATATGTGTACATATCTTTCAACTCCTAAATGTAAACTTCTTCCATGCTTCATAACTTGATCTTGTCTTCATTCTTTGACTTCCAAAACTTCAATTGTTGATTGCTCTGCACCAAGAGCTCCCCCTTAATCATCAATTGAGGTTTTCTCTATCTTCTTTATGCCTGCCATGTCTTTGAATCTCTGTAGCTTTGGTCCATCCAAGCTTTTGGTAAGCATATCAGCTATCTGATCTTTTGTTGATGTATGACTTCGATCTCTTTATCCATCACCTTCTCTCTCAAAAAGTGATACTGAATCTCAATGTGTTTAGTCCTTGCGTGAAACACAGGATTAGCAGCTAAATATAATGAACTCATGTTATCTCCATAAATGATAGGTGTACTCTATATGGTGTCAAAACTCTTCATGAGAGTTTTAAGTCATATAACTTCCTTTGCAACTTCAACCATACCTTTGTACTCAGCTTCTGTAGATGATAAAGCAACTGTGTGTTGCTTCTTTGAACACCAAGAGATTAACTTATCTCCCACATAACACAAGTATCCATATGTTGATCTCCTATCATCAGGATTACCTGCCCAATCTGCATCACTATATATTTTGATGTTTGTATCTGATGTAAAACCATAATACAAACCCTCTTTGAGTGTACCCTTAATGTACCTCAACACTCTTTGACCTCCAATCCAATGTTCTTTCCTAGGACAATGCATGAATTGGGACAAAACTCCAACTGCATATGATAAATCAGGCCTAGTTAATGTAGCATAGATAAGACTACCAACCAAACTCTGATATAGCTTCATATCCTTGAATTCTTCTCCCTCATATCTGCTCAATTTGTGATTTACCTCCATTGGAGTAGGTGCTACCCTGCAATCATTCATTTTAAACTTTATTAACAAGTTTCTCAAATACCTTTCTTGAGTCACATACACTCCATGTTGAGTGTATGAAATCTCCATGCCCAAGAAATATGACAAGTTTCCCAAGTCACTGATTTTGAACTCCTTCTCCATTTGCTTCTTTAGAATTTGAATGCCTTTCTCATCTGTACCTGTAAGAATTATATCATCAACATATATGCACATATAAATGAACCCATCATCACTTGCTTTAACAAGCAAGCTACTATCTGCTTTAGATACTTGAAATCCAAGTTCTTTCAAGAACTTCACAAGTCTATAATTCCATGCCCTTGGGACCTGCTTCAACCCATGCAAAGCTCTCTTGAGCTTGCATACATGATCTGGATACCTTCTATCTCTGAATCCTTGAGGTTGCTCCATGAAAACATCATCTGAAATGTAACCATTTAAAAAAGCATTCTTCACATCTAATTGACATAATTTCCAACCTTTACATGCAGCAATAGCTATGAGTGTCCTGATGGTTGTCATTTTTGCCACAGGACTATAAGTCTCATCATAATCAATACCATATGTTTGAGCAAACCCTTTCACAACAAGTCTAGCTTTATACCTAGACACACTTCCATCTGCAAACTTCTTAGCCTTGTAGACCCATTTGCATCCAATGATCTTCTGACTATTTGGTTTAGGAACCAAATCCCATGTTTGATTCTCCATTAATGCATCATATTCTTCCTGCATAGCTTTCTCCCAATTTTCCTTGCCTTTTGCCTCTTCATATGTGGAAGGGTCTTCATCTGCCTTTATCATGTAAGCATAATCTTTGGTAGCCAAAAAACAAGTATCATAGATATACCTTGTAGGTTGCCACTTGTGTCTTGATGACCTTCTAAGTTCTCCACTTCTTGAGGTTTTTGGTTCTTCACTCTCACGATCAAATCTTGGCATTTCTTCAACTTCAACCTGCACTTCATTATTCTCCTCTTCATCAAATATCTGAACCTTTGATTTACCCTTCTTTTGACTCACAACTTCTTCATCACCTGTATTAATATTGATTGTACCTGCATACCAAGTACCTTGCTCATCAAATGTAACATCCTTAGACACAATGAATTGCTTTGTGGATGGACTCCACAATCTATAACCCATC
Source organism: Ceratopteris richardii (assembly GCA_020310875.1). Taxonomy (NCBI): domain Eukaryota; kingdom Viridiplantae; phylum Streptophyta; class Polypodiopsida; order Polypodiales; family Pteridaceae; genus Ceratopteris; species Ceratopteris richardii. The sequence goes on along the minus strand of MU260152.1, from coordinate 25,054 downwards.
TCCTTGTCATCATAACCAATGAATACATACTTTTCAGCTTTAGGTTCTAACTTGTGTCTTAATTGTGATGGCACATATGCATATGCCAAACATCCAAATACTTTGCAATGATCCAAGGTAGGTCTCTTACCCCACCATGCCTCATATGGTGTCATACCCTGCAAGGCTTTACATGGTAGCCTATTAACCAAATAAGTAGCTGTATTTACAGCCTTAGCCCACAAATAATTTGGGCAATTTTTCTCCTTCATCATTGACCTTGCAAACTCAACAAGAGTTCTATTTCTTCTCTCTCCTACACCATTTTGTCGAGGAGAGTACCTAAAAGTAATTTCCCTTTTTATACATGCATTCCACAAGTAATCACTGAACTCATTAGAGAAATACTCTCCCCCTCCATCTGACCTTAGTCTCTTCAATTTATGACTTGTAATTCTTTCTGCATATGCATGATAGTGTTTAGATGTATTAAACACTTCTGACTTATCTTTGATCACATAGATAGTGATCCATCTGGTAGCATCATCAACATAAATCACATAGTACCTTGAAGCATTGATACTGAAATCCTTTGATGGTCCCCACGCATCTGTGTGTACCAACTCAAGCTTCTCTGAATACATGAAACCATGCATGGAGTAAGATTGCTTATGAGCCTTACCTAATTGACATGCCTCACATTTGTATGTCATATGTTGACCTGCAACATTAGGCAATCCAAGCACTGAACCATTGTTAATCATATTCTGATACCTCTTTCATTGAAGTGTCCAAGCCTCTTGTGCCAAAGATCTACTTCAGAGATCTTATGTCCTCCATAAGTGAACAAGGCATGACCAACATTACCTTGAATCTTCAATGTGAACAACCTTCCTTCTTTCTTCCCAGAAACAATTTGTTTATACCCATTGCTAGGGTCTTCCACAAACACTCCTTCATTAGGAATCTAACTTCATAAAATTTTTCAACAATTTGTCCTACACTTATCAGATTCTTAGGAATTGTAGGAACATACAAGACCTTACTCAAAAGAGTACTTCCATCCTTGGCCTTCACTGATCCAATTGACTTCACATTGTGCTTTGTATTGTCACCTGTTTGAACAACATGATTAGATACTTTATTTTCCAAATCAGTCATCAATGCTATGTTACCACTCAGGTGATTGCTACACCCTGAGTCAATGTAGAAGACTCTTTGGTCTTCACTTTGCCTTTCACAAGTTGCATTCATTATCAATGTTGAATCCTCCTTCTGATCTGAAGCATAATTGTAGTAGGTATTATTGTATTGTTGACTTTGGAATCCTCTACCTGCATTTCTTCCAAAGTAACCCCTACTACCTCTTCCTCTGAAGTTACCTCTTTGATTTCTGCCACCTCTTCCTCTTGAATTAAAGTTTTGATTATATCCACCATTACTCTGAGTATTATGCCAACAATCATTAGCTAAGTGATTTATCTTACCACAAATCCAACAAGCTTTGACTCCATCTTTATTATTCCTGCCTCTTCCTCTACCTTTGCCACCTCCTCTTCCTCTTAGGAAGTTGGCTTGACTAGTTGTGCCTTCATCTTCATTTGCTTGTTGTTTTCCTTTGCTATTTTTCTTCTTATCCTTTGAGTACATTGCATGACCTGCACTCTTGTCACCTTCACCTTTGACATCCTGCTCAAAGGTTAACATATGTCCTAGCAACTGATTTAAGTCAGGAGTAAAATGATCAAGTGATAATTCAGTAGATAGAATGAATGGCTTCCATTTGTCATCACCTCTCAAACCTGTGAGGATCTACCTTACCAATTTATCCTCCTCAATGTCTTCATCAACAGCTCCTAATGCATCTGCAATGTCCTTCATTCTTGTTACATAATCTGAGATGGATTGATAGGCCTTCTTCTTGAATGTAGTAAATTCTGCCCACAAGGATGCCTTTCTAGACTTTGTGGTATTTTGGAAATGCTCCTCCAAAGCATTCCATATATCACTTGCACTTTTAAGACCTCTAATATGAGGTAGCAAGTAATCATTGGCTGCCATATAGATAATGCTCCTCGCTTGAGCATCTCTCTTCATCCAATTCTTCAAATCTGATAATTCCTCCCTAGTTGGAACACTAGGATCTCTGAATTGAGGCTTTTCTTCTTCTCCTATAATATAACCTATCAAGTCTTTGCTCATTAGATGAGCTTCCATCCTCATTGACCATGCTGGATAGTTCTCTCTATCCAATTTCTCTATCTGAAGAGAATCTCCCATCTTTTCTTCACCTGTATATTGAATTCCTCAATCTTTATAAAGTATAAGGTTACCTTTACTTCGAATGACACTCCTTTTGTCTTCCTTGGTGTCGTATGACCTCCTTCTCAAGCTTTGCTCTCAAGCTTTCACCTTTTGAACCTTCAGATGTTGAATTTTGTATGTATGCAGGAGTCGGAGTCTTCCTTTCCTCAGTTTTGATACTTCCTGCTCTGATACCACTGATGGAGAGTGTTAATCTCCAAAAGAACAAGCTATCATTGATGTTAGACCACCTCTATATCAAGAATAACTT